>JAQQPU010007209.1:13366-24838 GCA_029168905.1 Artemia sp. Kazakhstan ARC1039
CCCCCCCCCCCCCCCTCCACCCATCTATAACCCAAAACATATCTAATCAAAATTTTTATATAGCCGTTTTGTTCAGCGTTGTTGAAAGGTCTGGAAAGTATGTCTTTGAGGATGACACCCCCTCCCAAAGCCCTCAGCGCAAGGGTTATAAGTTATACCCCGAGGGCATATAAGGTGCTTCTAGAAAGGTCCGGAGAGGGCTCATTGGATTGGAAATCAGATGCTCTAGTTCCCTTTTAAGAGTCAAAGTGATCAGGCGCAGCTGCCCCCCTCCTACGTCATAAATTTCCAAATATGTATCTGAGTAAAATTTTGAGATAGCAATTTGTTTAAAAATAGTCCGAAGATCATTTAATAAGGCCTTTGGGGTGGATAGAATCCCCCAGAGTCTGGGGGTAAGGGTTGTAAGTTATAACCCATCATTTATCCAAACACATCCAGTCAAAATTTTGAGATAACCATTTTGTTCAACGTAGTTGAAAGTTCTCAAAACTAGGTCTTTGAAGTTGATAACCCCCCTCAGAGCCACCAGGGCAAGGGTTATAAGTTATACCCTGGGGGCATATATGGTTTTTATTAAAAGCTTTGTCGTAGAAACTTGAAAAATTCGATTGGAAATCATAGGGCTACTGCCCTTTTTAATAATCGAAAGTGATTGGAGCGCAACTAACCCCCTCTCACGCCCACCTTTTCCCCAAACACATGCAATCTAAATTTTTAGACAGCGATTTTGTTCAACGTAGTTGAAATTTTTGGAAACTAGGTCTTTAACGATGACAACCCCCCCCCCACAGCTCTCAGGGAAAGGTTGTAAGCTATGCCCTGTGGGCATATAAGGTTTTTTATAGAAATTGTTTTCGTAGAAACCTCAAAAAGGGCTCATTTCATTGATTTTTTAGATTCAGATTCAATCGGGTTTAATTAAAACAAATAGAAATAAATAAACATAAATAAACTTCTCTATGCAGAAAACGCACGTTGAGTCCCTTAAAAAAATAACGATTCCTCCTAATCACCCATTACGACTCTCGCTTTACTCCTCAACACAACCACATCCCTCAACCATACAATTCACTATCTAAGAGATTCCCCCCTTCCTCCCCAAAAGCACAGCTACCTTACAAAATAATAATAAATAAATATAACAAAAAAACAAACCGAGATAATAATTATAATAATTAAAAAAAAAAAACTCAATTATTAATAAACTCTATTTATTGAAATTCATTTTTAAAAGACCCAAGGGAGCTCCTACATTTCAGCTCTTGTGGAAGCATGTTCCACAATTTCGCGC
Source organism: Artemia sp. Kazakhstan ARC1039 (assembly GCA_029168905.1). Classification (NCBI taxonomy): domain Eukaryota; kingdom Metazoa; phylum Arthropoda; class Branchiopoda; order Anostraca; family Artemiidae; genus Artemia; species Artemia sp. Kazakhstan ARC1039. The sequence goes on from JAQQPU010007209.1 coordinate 14,661, forward strand.
ACGCCACATCCGGTGCAAAATCCGACCGTACTGTAGGTGTTCGTCTCACCAGAAGGTTTGAGGCAGATCTCGTGTTCCTAGGATGCTGTTCCGATACCAACTGGAATAGACTGTGGAATGCTGATGGAAGTAATCCGGAGAAAAATTTGAAAACGATAGCTGAGCACCGTAAATGATAAAGTGATTCACGGGAAAGAAAATCGTCCATATTTCCGATTATTTTCAGGGCATGTTTGTGGATTGAATCAAGCCTTTTCAGGTGGGATGTAAATGTTGACTGCCAAATTGACGCACAATACTGTAGATGAGGCTTGATAAGTCCATTATAAAGTAGACGAAGGGTTTATTGAGGGAATGTGTGTTTCAGTTTCCTGATAATCCCAAGATTACGGGAGAGCTTCAGCTCCACAGCGTGGATGTGATGTACGAAGGATAAGTTTTCGTCAAGGAGTACACCTAGGTACCTGGCATAGCCAGTTTTTGGTCGTCTGATCGTTCCTCGAGAAGTCGTTATTCCTGATACCTCTGGGCGAAGAGGTCCAATCCTTGAGAAGAAGAGAACGCAAGATTTGTCAACATTTATTACAAATCGATTGGCATCCATCCAAATGTAAGTTTCTTCTAAGATGACCTCAAGTTTACTCTGGAGCGCTGACGTGTCGGTGTCACAGGAGGCCATTGTATTGTCATCCGCGAACGCCACAAGTTCATCCGATTCATCATCGTTGCTCGAAATTTCTGGGTCGCAACATAACTTGCAGCACCGTGAAGTCCTGGAGTTAGGGTTCAGAACGCGACTTAGGTCATTCAAATGAACCAGGAATAACAGTGGGCCTAAGATTGAGCCTTGCGGTACACCGAAGTTGACAACAGTGTCATTCGGCGGATCTTCTCCTATATAAACATGTCGGCTACTAAGGTAAGGCCGGAACCATCGTAGAGCCTCTCCTCTAACTCCAATGTGCTCTATTTTACCTAATAGAATCCCATGATCTATACTGTCGAACGCTTTTTTTTATGTCAAGCAAAATAGCAGCTGGCAGAAGTCCCAGGTCAAGTGCTTTATTAATGAATAGGCTTAGTGATGCCAGAGCATCTTCCGTCGAGTGTCCGGGTCTGAATCCAAATTGGCGTTGGTTAAGGAATCCCTTAGCTTCCAGAAAAGAGTAAAGTTGGTTCTTTATAGGGTTTTCAAACACTTTGGAAAACACCGAAAGAATAGAGATGAGTCGAAAGTTAGACGGGTCGTCCTGAGGGCCATCTTTGTGGAGGGGAACTATTCTTGCCTTCTTGAGAAGTGATGGAAACACGCCCGTCTCCAAGGAGAGGTTTACCAAATGTGTTAAAGGTTGTAGTACGGACGGCAATACTGCTTTCAACACTTTAGTATGGACGCGGTCGAATCCAGAGGCAGATGCTTCCCTCAAGCCTTTGACAATCATCGAAACGTCCGCCGAAGTTACAGGAATGAGTGCCATCGACTTGACACACGCTGTTCGGTCGTATTCGGTCGTAACACTGAATTGACTGTCTTCCATACTTTCCTTCCATCCTTCCCATTTTTGGCTAGCCTTTGATTAAAGTAATCCCTTTTAGCTTTTCTGAGAACTGACCGTAGGCATTTCTTATAAATTTCATAACTCCGCAGGCTAGCTAAATTTGGTAGATTACGGTATCCCGCCCAAAGATTATTCTTTTTATCGATGCACCTGAGTAAACTTTCTGTAACACACGGGCAAATTGGTGCGTTTTTTCTTCCACGTTTCTTTATTTTTGCTTTAAAACAACATGCCTCATATAGTGTTTTAAATGTACTGTGAAAAATTTCAAATCCTTCATTCAGATCCTATTTCTCCATAACGCTATCCCAGGTCGTTTTTTTCCAATTCCTCGTTAAGTAACCGTAAGTTTTCTTCACTCAGATCTACAATCAGAATATCATCTCTAGCTTTTGAAAATGACCTTGTTGCCTTTGATTTTTCGAAAACGGTACATAAGGGGAAGTGATCCAACATGTCACTGATGATTACTGAAGCCGAGAGTGGAGGTAGAGTAGAAAAAATACTGTCTATTAGTGAATGAGTACTCTCAGTTACTCTCGTTGGGATAGTTGTCGACGGGTAAAAATTAGATCCAGACATAAGAGTGAGAAGTTCATTAGCGGTATTAGTTAGGGGATAGGCTAGGTTGATGTTGAAATCACCAATGATGACAACATCATGATTGTGTTTTTCAAACATTTGGAGTGTTTCCAATAAATATTCCATAAACGAAGAAACAGAACCTGACGGTGATCGGTAAAGTTCTCCAACGATTATCTTCCGTTGTGAAGGAAGGGACATATCAAGAAAAAGTGACTCAAAAATACCTTCTATATTTTGAGTCAGTTTGCCATTAACACAGACTGGGTATTCGCTCTTTGTGTAGATTGCCAATCCTCCTCGTGCTGATCCTTTTCTATGTACAAAATTTGACGTATACCCGGGGATATCTACCAGGATGTCAGTCTGCCTCGACAGGAATGTTTCACACAGTCCAAGAACCGTCAGGTCGTATTTGTCGGCACATGGTCATTACATCTGTCAGTGGCGAACATAATCCTTGGCAGTTGAGCTGAACTATACTTAGCTGAGATTCAGAGCATCCCTGGGGCATACTCATTAACTGAATATATTTACTTCGAGGAAATTCATTTTCACTAAAAAAAAGAACAATCATTTTCATTACTAGTTACTCTATCAAAAATTTCTTCCAAATTTAAGAACGACTTTTCTACCTGTTCCAACTTTTTTTGAGCTGCTGGCAAGGTAGTGGGCCTCGGGGACGAAGACAAGGAACTCAAAACTTACCCAAAACTCTCTGGGGAATGTGGTCACATCCTTGAGCAAAGCGGAGAGCCGTGAGAAATGCACACACCTGAATGAACTTCATTGAAACTGCAACAAAAAACTGATGTAAACAAACATGGATTACCACAAGAAACACAGAAAAATGGAAAATGAAACATTTCTGGAAAACAAATCACTCATTTCGGCAAGCGGCAAAAAAAAACAACTAATTCATCAATGACAATCTTTATCGTTTCCGCTGCTGTAGGCCCAATAACAAATAATAATAATAATAATAAAATAATAATAATAATAATAAAAAAAAACTCTTAACTAATTTTATCATATTTTTCCTTCATCTCTTCGACTACAGCAGGTGGAACTATTAGACAACAACAAACAAATCACACTAATAACATTTCAAGCATCAAGATCGGTATCGTCAGGTTCGGCGGGTACTGCCAACTTTAGCGGATGAAAGCAGTCGTCTTGAGATTTAGTCCATTGTAAATTTCGCGACTTTTTGACCTCTAACCACAGTCTTATTCCTCGCTGGACAACACGAGTTTCTGCAACTTTTCTGCTGCCGATTTAGAACTTTTCAGCTTTTACCCGAGCGCTAGTAATTCTTCTCTTCGTTTACCGAGCTCAGCTGGCAAGTCTGTTGACACACTGAAACCCGTTTTTTCAGCTTTCCACATTCTTTCATAATAGCTGAGCGTTCAGTGTCTGAGAGGCTAATAAAAATAGGCTCGATAGCTTTCTGCTTTTGTGAATTACTTCGAAGGCTCGGCCTAGCTCCAGATTGGGAGGGAGCCGTCTTCTTAGAAATACGATACAATGTACCCATACTTAGCTGATCAGCGTATGTAATTCCAAGCTTAGACTGAAAAAATGTCACTACAGTTTCTTGGAGATTTTCTGTTCCTTGCGGAGCTTCAACACCGTGAATAAGAATGTTGTTTCTTCGAACGTACATCTCCGATCGCATGGCAGTAGTCTTGACATGAACCAACTCAGTCCTTAGCAGTTTATTCTCTGCTCTCAGTACTTTATTTTCGTTTTGAAGCTTTGAAATCAGACTTTGAAGCTCGTCCATACGGCGGTTGAAATGGTCTTTCGTCACTGACATATTGCTACCAATTAACACCGCTCTGCCTAAATACAACTAGAAAGGCATTGAGTGAGACTTACACGGAAGGGCCCCTTTTATGTAATAAATTCAGTTATCACTCGGGGCCCACTTTTGTCAAAATGCAAATACTCCGAAAACCAGCTTGCAGTATCCTTTCAGTATAACACTGCGAAATTTTGGTATAGTATCCTTTCAGTTTAACACTGCGATTTTTTTTTTTTAATACGAATACATTTCACTAACCCCCCTCTCGCCATCACCATTTTCCCGAACACATACAATCAAAATTTTGAGATAGCCATTTTTTTCAACGTAGTTTAAAGTTCTGGAAGTTATGTCTTTGAGGATGATATTGGAGGGCAACTGATTCCCCTTTCACGCCCACCATTTTCCCAAACACATAACAGTCGAAATTTTGAGGCAGCCATTTTTTTCAACGTAGATGAAAGTTCTGGAAATTATGTCTTTGAGGATGAAAACCCCCCACAGCCCTCGGGGCAAGGGTTGTAAGTTATGTCCTGGGAGCATATGAGGTTTCTATAGAGAGCGTTATCGTAAAACTTCAAAAAGGGCTCATTTGATAGAAAATTGAAAGGGCTAGTGTGCTTTTTAATAGTTGAAAGTAATTGGAGGGCAACTAACCTTCCTCTCACGCCCCATTTCCCCAAACACATTCAATAAAAACTTTGAGATAGCCATTTTTTTTCAACGTAGTTGAAATTTCTGGATATTATGTCTTTAAGGATGATCACCCCCCCCCCCCCATATACTCCTTAGGGTAAAGGTGGTAAGTTATGCCCTGTGAGCATATAAGGTGACTACAGAGCATTGTAATAGAAACTTCGAATGGCTAGTGCTCGTTTTGATAGTCAAAAGTGACTCGAGGAAAATTAATATCCCTCCCACGCCCTCTCAAAATTATATCTAAAAAATTTTGAGATAGCCATTTTTTTCAAACGTAGCTGAAAAGTCCGGAAATTATGTCTTTGAGGAGGAAACTCCCCCCAGAGCCCTTAGCGCAAGGGTTGTAAGTTTTTCCCTGGGGGATTATAAGGTTTTATAGAAAGCGTTGTCGTAGGAACTTCAAAAAGGGCTCATTCGATTGGAAATTGAAAGCGCTAGTGCCTTATTTAATAGTCAAATGCGATTGGAGGGCACCTAACGCTCCTCTCAAGGCTACCATTTCCCCAAACACACCCAATCAGAATTTTGAGATAGACATTTTGTTCAAGGCAGTTAAAAGTTCTGGAAATTAAATCTTTACCAGCGTTGTCGTAGAAACTTCAAAAAGGATTCATTCAGTCGGGAATTAAGACGGCAAGTACCCTTATTAATAGTCAAAAGCGATAGGGGGCGAATGCCCTCCCCCCTCCTATACCCATGATTTCCGCAAACACTTCCGATCAACATTTTTATATAGTAATTTTGTTGAACGTAGTTGAAGGGTCCGGAAATTATGTTTTTGAGTATGAAAACCCCCAACAGCCCTCAGGGGTAAGGTTGTAAGTTATGCCCTGGGGGCAGATAATGTCATATAGAAAGTGCTGTCATAAAAACTTTAAAAACGGCTCATTCAATTGGAAATTTAGAGGGCTATTGCCCTTTTTTAAGAGTCGAAAGTAATCGGAGGGAGATTCCTCCTCCCCCACCAATGCCCATCATTTACCCAAACATTTACGATCAACACTTTGATATGGCTATTTTTTTCAACGCAGTTGAAAGGTCTGGAAATTATGTCTTTGAGGATGACAACCCTCCCCCCTTAGGCCTCATGACAAGGGTCGTAAGTTATGCCCTTGGGGTATGTAACATTTTTATAGAAAGTTTTGGCGTAGAAGCTTCAAAAAGGGCTCATTCGATTGGAAATTGAGAGGACTAGTGCCTTTTTTATTAGTCAAAAGTGATAACAGGGCAAATTTGTCCCTCGTCGCCTGTCATTTCCCCAAACACTTAGAATCAAAATTTTGATATAGCCGTTTTGTTAAACCTATCAGAAAGGTCTGGAAATTATGTCTTTGAGGATAACAAATCCCTTTGGACTATTAAAAAGGGCACTAGCCCTTTGAATTTCCAATCGAATGAGCCCTTTTTCAAGTTTCTATGACAAAGATTTCGATAAAAACCTTATATGCCCCAGGGCATAACTTATAACCCATGCCCCCAAGACTGTGGGGGGAGTGTCCTGATCAAAGTTATAATTTACTGAACTTTAAACTGCGTGGAACAAAATGGCTATCTAAAAATTTTGATTGGTTTTGTTTGGGGAAATAGTGGGCGTGGAAGGGGTGTTAGTTGCCTTCCAATCACTTTCAACTATTAAAAAGGGCACTAGCCATTTCAATTTCCAATCGAATGATCCCTTTTTGAAGTTTTTACGACAATAAGTTCTATCAAAACCTTATATGCTCCCAGGGCATAACTTACAACCCTTGCCCTGAGGGCTGTGAGGGGTTGTCATCCTCAAATACCTAATTTCCAGGACTTAAAACTACTTTGAATAAAATGGCTATCTCAAAATTTTGACTGGATGTGTTTGGGGAAAAGGTGGGCGTGAGAGGGGGGTTAGTTGCCCTCTATTCATTTTCGACTATTAAAAAGGGCAGTAGCCCTTTGAATTTTCAATCGAATGAGCCTTTTTTGAAGTTTGTAAGACAATGCCTTCTATAAAAACCTTATATTGCCCCAGGGCATTACTTAAAACCCTTGCCCTGAGGGTTGGGGGGAGTGACCTCCTCAAAAACATATTTTATATCTGGAAATCAACTATGCTGAACAAAATGGCTATCTCAAAATTTTCATTGGATGTGTTCCGGGAGATGGTGGAAGGGGTGATAGTTGCCTTCCAATCACTTTCGACTATTAAAAAGGGCACAAGCCACTCCAATTTCCAATTGAATGAGCCCTTTTCGAAGTTTCTACGACAGCTTCTTCGATTGGAAGTGCCCTGGTCTAAAGGAAAAAAAAAATAATAAATATTATATTGTGCCAACATCGTTCTTATATGCTCCTAGGGCATAACTTAAAACTCTTGCCCTGAGGGGTTTGAGGGAGTGACCTCCTCAAAAACATATTTTCTATCTTGAAATCAACGCTGAACAAAATAGCTATGTCAAAATTTTGATTGGATGTGCATGGGGGAATGATGGGTGTGGAAGGGGGGGGGGGCTGGTTACCCGCCAATCACTTTCGACTATTAAAAAGGGCACTAGCCACTCCAATTTCCAATCGAATGAGCCCTTTTCGAAGTTTTTACGGCAACTCCTTCGATACGAAGTGTTCTGGTATGGAAAAGAAAAAGAAAACAAAAAATTAATAATACATTGTGCCAACATCGTTCTTTACCTTGGCAGCGCTATTGTGCTGCCTATGATTTTATGTGTAACGCCTCTAAAAACACCATTAATATCTTGACAAAATCCAAATAGCCCAATCATGATAATGTTAAATACATATTAACCCCGTGACTTTCTTTTGTTTTATTCAATCTTTTAAATAAACCACTATTAACAGCGTTATATCGTTTTGTTGTAGTCGTCCCACTACCTGCTACAATAGGTGTAAAAGTACTTTCAAACTCATTTTTGCTTCAAAGGAATCAACGGATTTGGTTTTATTTTCAAACCAAAACATATTAGTAGTTGCGCTTCGACTATAGTCATCTGAAATTTCAAATAAATGCGTAAAGAGCGTAAAGAGCTCTTTATAAAATAATAAAGTGTAAAGAGCGAGGCGTTGAGGAGGGGACAGCCCCTTTCATATACGGAATAATTTCTGTTTGTTTTAAGTTTTAACGTCGGTCCTTACTTTCAGTTCAAAAAACTTGTTTTTTTATTTAATACTAGGATGAATCCAAGATTCTATATATTTTGAAATGAAATTATAATTTAATTGTTGAGATACGTTCACATTGTTTTCTCTACTTTCTGTATATCCATATTTGGCTGTAGAACCATCAACAATAGACTTTTCAAATATTTCCCAATAAGGAGCAACAACTTGTTTCACTGTCATTTATATACGGAAAAAATTATTAAATAAACTTTAAAAGAAATCCAAGCAGTGGAGTTTGATCTTCAATTGTCACTATTGGTGTCAACAAGAGCATCACCGGGGATGTAGTTTAAGAACCTTCCCTAAAATCATTGAATCCAATACGCCTTTCCTCTGTTCATCAAGAACTTTATTCAAATATCTCTTGTTATTTGAAACTATATCTTTTAGAGATCTCACATCATTTAACTCTCTTTAATTGTAATCTATCCAATCTTTTCCATATTCATTCGCTCTTTCTTAAAAAATTCTAGTCGAGGTTAAATCATAGTGCTATACATGGAACGAGCTTCATCTTTTATATTTTTATGGACGTGCTGAATAATTGAGAATTGACAATATTTTTAAAGAACCTACCAATCCCGCTACCATACTGTCTTGTATACAATAATTGTTTCTTATTAATCAACATTTATTATAGATAAATTTTGTTAAATAATTTTATTAAACCTTTTTTCAAATACAAAATATATTCAATATTCTCTCCATTCAGATCAGTTAACTTACCTAATTGATCAGTTATAGTCATTTTTAGCACGTTAATATATTCGTTTCGATTGATTGGAAGATAATTGCCTTTATATAGGAATCTCACAGAGTAGCGTTCCAGGTTCTGTTTTTGGAGCAAAAATCCAGATCACATCAGAGGCTGTATTCCCATTCACAATCGAACCATCCACTAATACGCAGTGAATATGTATTTTATCAACATTTCTTATAATATTACGAACTTTAGTGCAATCATTATATTTACTACTTAGTTCAACTCCTTTTTCAAATCCTAAAATAAAACATAAATCACTGTTAAACTGAAATTTATAATTCTCTTTCAAAATATTAACACATTTCATTGTAGCTAGATTGGATGATATACTGACTGAGCATCGATATAGGAATGAATTGAAATAACGAGTCAGGAAATAATTTAAACCCTCCTCATCATGCAATCCATTGGGTATAACAGCGTTTACCCATTCATCCTTTTTTTCCCTGTAATCAAACGTATTTTAAATTGATCTCTAATGTTATTAAATAAAAAAAACAAGTTTTTTAAACTGAAAGTAAGGAGCGACATTAAAACTTAAAACGAAACAGAAATTATTCCGTATATGAAAGGCGCTGTCCCCTCCTCAGCGCCTCGCTCTTTACGCTAAAGTTTTTTATTGTTTTAAAAAATAAAGTTGTGAGACAGAGTCAAACTTTTGCGTAAAGAGCGAGGCGTTGAGGAGGGGAAAGCCCCTTTCATATACGGAATAATTTCTGATCGTTTTTTAGTTAATGCAGCTTTTATTTTGGCTCACCGTCATTGAATAAGTAAACAAAATTTGCATAAAAATTTTACTTTTCTTTTGCTAAATGGCTGTCTCTAAATTTGGTTCTGACATAATTTACAAATTAACATACGTAACCCTAGTCAATACCTTGCTCTTTAAGCTAAAGTTCGAATTTTGTTCCAATTCTTTAAAAATGACCCAAAATCACAAAGGCCGTTAATTAGAATAAATAGCTCTTATGAAAGTACTAAAAAATCTTTGGCTTAAAGAGCGAGGCATTGACTAGAAGGTGAACCCAATCATATACGTAATATTTTTTGTTCGTTTTAAGTTTTGATGTTGCTCCTTACTTTCAGTTGAAAAACTTGCTTTTTTATATTTAATGTCTGATTTTTGTTTTAAATAATGATGGGAAATCCGGCGCCCCCTTCATAGCCATGTCCCTTCCCCAATGAAAACTTCCTTCATGAAAAGATCCTCCCATATAACCCCCAACCCACCCCCCACCCCCAACTACCAGAAAAAATTCCCCCTGAAAATGTCTGTATACTTCCCAATAACCAATACTATATGTTAACATTGCGTAAAGTTCATAACTTTCAGCCCTCCCCCTGGGGGCTTCGAGGGATTAAGTCATCCTAAAAGACATAGTTATAATATTTTTGACCATGCTGAACAAATTGGCTATCTCAAAATTTTGATCGGCTGACTTTGGGAAAAAAATAAGCGTGGGAGGGGGCCTAGTTGTCCTCCATTTTTTTTTTGGTCACTTAAAAAGGGCATTAGAACTTTTAATTTCCGTTCCAATGAGCCCTCCCACGATATTCTAGGACCAATGGGTCGATAAGATCACCCCTGGGAAAAAGAAAAAAAAAAAAAAAAAAAAAAAAA
>JAQQPU010007209.1:24938-39700 GCA_029168905.1 Artemia sp. Kazakhstan ARC1039
GGCAAAAAATGGAAAATTCCACATTTTTGTAGATAGGAGCTTGAAACATCTACAGTAGGGTTCTCTGATACGCTGAATATGATGGTGTGATTTTCATTAAGGTTCTATAACGTTTAGGGGGTCTTTCCCCCTTTTTTCGAAAATCAGCCAAATTTTCTCAGGCACGTAACTTTTGATGGGTAAGATTAAACTTGATGAAACTTATATATTTGAAATCAAAATTAAAATCTGATTCTTTTGATGTATCTATTGGTATCAAAATTCCGTTTTTTAGAGTTTCGGTTACCATTGAGCCGGGTCGCTCCTTACTTACAGTTCGTTACCACGAACTGTTTGATACCATGAATACCATATTGTACATTGAGTTAAAGCTATTTCATAATCAGAGTTTTGATCTAACGTGATCGGATTACTTGTGTAAGATTGTTTGGATTCACTTTTGTTACCACTAATAATAATAAAAACCATTTATTAGAAAAGTATTTTTATTCATAAAATTCAAATTCTGAGATTGTTTTTTGTAAACAGTATTATAGTCATTTATTAATAATATTATTTTTGAATAATGAATCGAGCAGGTCCATAGCTTTATTTCTCACTTCATAAGATGTATTTCCTGCAGCTCTGTTACCTAGCAAACTATATAATTTTTCAATAATATCATTTGCATTCAAGTAAATCCTAGTTCCTTGATGAGATTGTATAACGTCAAAGTTATCTTTAGTAGCTTTTAACCCGTGTCTATAGATTTTTACGAACGGAGACTTTTTTCTAAGATTTCCAACCTTTCATCTTTCCTCCATATCGTTGATTAAGTGTTCGTGATTCCTCTAAAGGAAGTGTTCATTTAAAGGAAAGATTCTATTCTGACCCAATTGCTATCTCTACTTACTATTACTCCTCCTTGCCTTTGGCTCAAAACAAAGAATCAAATTGATTTTCCTACCGGGATTGGGAATATGTTTCAAGTGCGTCTTTCAGTAAAGTCTGGGACGAGATACTGAGCAAAATCAAAGTGCCTTTCAATCTTTTATGCGACCGTGCTATGCTGCCACAAAGTGAAAAGAACATCTCAATTGAGCTCACTTCCTACTTGGCACAAATAAATCACACGCTGAAATGTGCTGAAATAAGCACCGTTTCTCTTCGACGTGTTCGTAAAAAGTCTCAGCTAGAAGATTGGTTAAAAAAAAACCCAGAAATCTAGTGAATTCGTGTACTTCAGCCAAGCTGTGGCTTTTGGTTTGGAACGACTGTGGCCGTATGATTAGTAAATGACTTAAGGCTCCGTAAGAAACGGAAATTTAACAAGGAACTGAAAAACCATAAGTTAACTCTGATCCAGAAAAATATAATCCGTATTGCTGAAGATCCCTACAAACTCTGGAAGTATAGGAAGCTTACCAAAGCCAAGAGTGCTAGTGTTCCTGAAAAGAAGTGGGTTGAATATTTCGCGATGGAGTTCAGTGCTCCCAACCAAAGCACGGAGGAGTTTTTTGAAAAACAGCTTGACCTTCTTCGTTCAAATAAGACGAAATCTCTTGTTTGTGTCGCCAAGTGCTGTTAACTCTTTGATTCTGAAATTGAAGAAAAAATATTCCTCTGGTGTTGATTCTATTTCAGCTAGGCACCTGCATCTTGTAGTTTATTTAGTTGAGCAACATTTAGAACTACTGTTTCAGATGATCCTTGTCCGTGGCGTAGTCCCTTTGCAGTTTTGTATCGGACAAATAACTCCCATCCTTAAAAAAGGCAAAAAAGACCCTTCCCTGTGCAGTTCTTATCGCCCCTATACCGTTTCGTATACTACTTTCAAGCTCTTTGAGTCATTTATGATAAAATACACTGAAGAAATTTGTTCCACCCCTCCTCGTCATTTTGGGTACCAGCAAGACTTAGGTACAGAGCACGCTCTCTTTCTACTTATAAATGTGCCGAAGAATATTGAAGAAAGAGGTGATTTCATAGTCTTGTGTGCGCTCGATGTTGCAACAGCTTTTGACTCTTGTATATTTTTGCAGGCTTTGCTTGATGCCCATTTGGAAGGTACCAATGCTGCGATAATTACTTGTTTAAGATACATGTATAGAAATCTGAAGACTGGAACTAAAGATGGTAGTCAACTATTCCCGATTCTGAAAGGTGTACGCCAAGGAGCTCTGACTTCTCCAGTTTTGTTTAATAATTGTGTTACCGGTGCTCAGGATAATTTGAACTGTACATTTACCTTCAAAGGAGTTGATCTTTCGTTAAATACGTTTGAGGATGACTTACTGAGCCTTTCCTGCACTTTCCAAGGATTCTCTTCATTTTTTGAGCTTCTCCAAGATGAGTACGAACACATTAGTTCCTATCCGGCTCTGAGGCTCCTTTAGCTAGCAGCATTACTTACCTGGGCATGCATATTGGAGCAAACTTGAAAGAAACTGTAAACCTGGCAATGAAAAATTATGCTAGTAAGATCCGAGCTGCGTATGACTTCTTGGCTTCAAACGTGTCGTATATGAGTAGAGCTCACCGTTCTCAGTTATATAATAGCCTAACGTTCCTCACTTTCTTGCTGTTGCTCGTGTTTGGTCTTTTTTTTAAATGTGGTAAGAGAAAGTAAGTTCATCGCCTTTATTTTAAATTTGCAAAGTATTTAATGGAACTTCTAACTTGGACAAGTAACTCTTTTCTGAAAAGAAAGTACCAACTGGTAAACCCAGCTGGGGTTACTGAGAAGCGTATTTGTGACTTCTTTACTGAATGCCAGAAGTCTTCCCATCTTTGGTCATTTCTGTTTATCCCTTTTTGTAGTTGTCAAAGTGTGTTTTTATTTCTGTTTTTTTTTTTTTTTTTCTTGGTTTTTACACTGTCTTTTTCTGGGCTCTGCCCAGATTTTTGTCATGGGCTATAAACAAAATGATGATGATGGTGATTAAATTAACTACATGGTTTTTAAATGAACATATTATTCAATGTGTTCGATAAAACCTGGGATTGTCTCCGTTACAAAAACCCCATTGCTTTGTGTGATTTCACTTTTGAAACGTTCAGTTGGAGAGGATTTCTGAGGGATTTTTGTCGAGTAAAAAGGGTTTTTCTGAATAACAGATGGGATTTTAAGAGAAAGAAAGGTGAAAACACTGATTTAAAGTCTTTCAGTGATTCTTAAAATGAATTACCAACTTGGTTTCAATGAAGTTCATTTTATGATATCTGTTAGCTGCGGCCTAGAGTTAGGCCATCGGGGACTCAGGGTTACTTTCTTCAAAAGCTCTTAGGCTAACTGAAAATTAGTTTTGTTGATTTGGTTTTTTAATGATATTTTTTAAATCCATATTATAGAATATAAAATATGATAGGAACTTAATAATCGTTGAAAATTAAAATTAATTTCCATCCTACATCGTATTTAGAAATTAGAGTGAGTTATTTTTTAGAAATTTAAATATCGTATTTAGAAGTTTTAACCATCGTCTGTATAAGACATCATAAAGTATGATTATTATTTATGAAGTGTTTTTTTTTATCCATTATATTACAAAAAAATTAAAAAAAAGATTAAAAACTTACAATAGATTATAATATACGTATACTCGAAATAAAAAATGCCAAAGCAAGAAGCTGCAGAATCAATAAAGATCTCAATTAAGTATTAAGTTCGTGATTTTAGAACGATATAACCTACCTTATATCTTTCAAGAGAAGAAAAAAAGAAAACCTAAATTAAAAAAAAAACTTACATACATATTAAAAACATAAATTCAAGTTTTTTTTAAACAAAAGTTGAGAGTGATGTTTAAGCTCAAAATCAAGAGAATTTCGGTTTATCGCTACATTAAGAAATAATTATAGGAGAGAGTCGGGTACGTTGGGACACGGGGCCGTTGAGACACGTGTACTTTTGACAGAAAACTTCAAGCTAAAAATCTGCCGCTACTCACACCTCAAGCACCGTCTCTTGGACTATCTGTGGATGTAGTATAGTGGTCGCATGTGCAACTTTCTATCACAAAATTTAGGTAAGAATTTTTTATGTGGTTTTTGAAAAACATTTTTTGCTTTGCGAAATTCTCCGGTACTCTTAGGTAAGCAGCTTCTAGAAAACAGCTTATAGCCCATTAGGTAGAGAAATTTATGAGCTTTTCGACGGTATAAATTTTGTTATGTTCTTCTGCCATCTAGTGGCTGATCTAATTTTTTTTCTTAAGTTCGTACTGTTAGGGTACTCTGGGACGCGTGTTCCGGGTTACACTGGGACAGGTTCAGTTCATTGTGTTCCTGGGTACCCTTGATTGCTATAGCCTAGAGAACTTTCAAGAGTATGCTTCTTGTCTTTTGTTGACTTCTTTCTTTCGTTTTTCTACTCTTGATGGGCCTTATGTTATTAGGTAGCAACAACAATCCTAAAAAAAAACTCCCAAAAATCAAATATTCTACAGTCCAGGCCAATCGAATCCCCCTCAACACATAAAATAAATTCCACTAGTTTAAAATAAATTCCAACAATCATTAAAAAAATTACTACAAATCTATAGTCTATAATCTAAAAATTCATAAAAATCCTATACTATTTCTACATTCCCTAAGAATTTACTCAATTTTTTTTCATAAAATAAACTCCACTAATTCAAATCTAAGTCTTCAAATCTAAGACCTCAAATCTAAAACTTACAATCTAAGTCTCAAATACTTCAAATCTAAACTCTATAATTTTTTTTTCTTTATATCAAACAAAATCATATATTATTTCTATATTCCATAAAACTATATTCAATCAGAAGCTCCTTACATTCTAATTATTCAATTAAATTTAAATCTTACCTAATATATAAACTTAGAAGAACTTAAACTTAGTATATAAACTAAAAACTCTTTATTTTGTTTTAGAATGCCAAAAACGAGGAAAGCTGATCCGTCGCTTTACACCTGGAAGGAGGAGGACATGAAGAAAGCAGCAAAAGCTCACTTTTATGGGATGCCACTTCGAGCATCTGCTGAAGTTTACAATGTCAAGCGGTCAACTTTTAGCAGATATGCCACTGCATTTCGTGACAGAACGGATGAAGAAAAAGAAGAGTTTAGTTACACTCCCGCCTATGACAACAGGTGAGTATTTACGATTGAGCAGGAGCTTCAACTTGAAGAGTACATCCTTCAAGCAGCCCGAATGCACTATGGTCTCTCTAGGAAGAGAGCCAGAGAGCTTGCTTGGCTCATGGCGAAACGAAAAGGACTTGTATGTCCGTCAAGCTGGGACAAAGAAAAGTCTGCAGGCAAAGACTGGTTGTATGGCTTTCTTAGAAAACATCCTTCGATTTCGCTTCGAAGGCCGGAACCTACAAGTATCCAGAGAAATCTTGGTTTCAATCATATTGTTGTTGACACTTTTTACAGGAATCTTGGAGAGTTGTATTCAAAATACAAGTTCCCTGCTAGCCGGATCTTCAACCTCGATGAGACTGGGCTCACGAATGTCCAGACCAAGGGTCAAAGAGGGCTGAGCCCGAAGGGAATAAAGCAGCTTGGTGCTACTCCTTTCCAAGAGAGAGGAAAGCTGGTGACCATGGTGGGCGCTATAAATGCCATGGGAGGATTTATTCCAGCCTCTCTGATTTTCCCACGAGCACGTTTTGTAGAAAGGCTTCTTGATGGAGCCCCCCACAGACTGCTGGAATAGCAAGTGGCAAGCCTGGAAATGCTTGGATGACAAAGGATCTGTTTTTGCTGTATTTTGAGCACTTTGTATCGCATGTCCACCCATCTCCTGAGAATCCTGTCTTTATTATGATGGACAATCCTGAAAGTCACACCAGTTACGATGCAATTTTGTTGGCCAAAGAAAAGGAAATACATTTACTTACGTTCCCGCCGCAGACATCATCCAGGTTGCAACCTCTCGACGTTTCTGTTTATGAACCTTTAAAGACTTACTGGTCACAGACAATGGAGAACTGGTTGAGACTTCACTCTGGTCGAGCAGTGACGGAATATGAGATCGGTGAATTACTGGGGGATGCTTTTCCTAAGGCCTTCTCTCATTCTAACATCACTAGCGGATTCTCAAAGCCGGGAATTTTCCCGCTGAATACTGGAGTGTGGCGAGAGTCTGACTTTCTTCCTGCTTTGCGACGAGAAGATACTACTGAGCCGGGAAATCAGTCTACCACTGTTGATGAAAATTTACCAGATCCGCAGGAGCTTCGGTTGAGCTAGAGTCCCAGTACTACGACCTATTCAACCTCGTTTGTTTTGCCAGAAGATATTATACCCCTGCCAAGAAGGGAAGCTACAAACAGAAAGACAGGCAGGAAGCCTGGAGTATCCAAGATATTGACTTCTACACCAGTGAAAGACTCGATCCAAGCTGCAGAAAACGAAAAGAAGGGAAAAAAGGGAAGAAGGATCTCAAGAAAAGCGAGAAAGCGGCTCCTGCCAAAAAGCCGAAGATTCAGAAGAAAACTACCAAAAGATTGCTGACGTTCAATGACGAAAGCGGAGATGAAGCAGGATCAGGAGATTTTGAGTGTGACGACAATTCTGACGATTCGTTCTGCTTTGAAGATTTTAGACTGGCGGAAGAGGAGTCTGTGACTCCCAGTATCTGTTTCGCTGACTTTGTTCTAGTCGAGTACAAGGGGAAAAGGGGATCGAAATTCTACACTGGTGAAGTGCTTCAGGCCGAGCCAGACGGCTACACTGTCAATTTTTTGAAACGAAACGTTCCAGCCTGGAGGTTTACATTTCCGAAAGAGCGTGATGAAGTGTTTATCAGTAGTTCAGAAGTGGTGATGAAAGTGCCAGTTCTAATGATCTCGGGCGGAACTAAACGCATTGCCAAGATGATCAGCTTTGATACAGACCTGACCAACTACTCTGTTGAATAATTTTTTTTAATAAGTCTATTGTATTTTTACAGTTTATACCACAAAATATATGAATTTTTAATTGATTTATCATGGTGTCCCAAAGTACCCACCACCCTGACCCATAGTATCCGCCCAAGTGGTACTCTGGGACAAAAAGGGAACCTCTGAAAAATAAGTCTTGCTAATTTTACTACGATCAGTAAGAATCTGAGAAAAATCCCAGTAAAAGCCAAATGATTTTGCCACAGTTTGATGTTTGATGCAAGAAAATCAGACTGTAAATTTAGGAGATATTGCGCTTTAAGTTGAACTTGTCCCAGAGTTCCCGACTCTCCCCCAGTGATTTTTCTTTTAAGTGGAAAAAGAGGCTTTCCTCAGATAAGGAGTAGAGAACGTAGCAGATATTGTAGTAGGGTACCAGCAACTCATTTAAGAATCTTTTTTTTTTTAGGGTGATACCCTTGATTTACTAGGGATTCTGAAGAAATTTTTGATAAAAAGGTGAATCGTTCTGGTTGGTTAATATATTAATGAAGTGGTGAAGAAAGGGCAGGTTGGCAATTGAACACCATTAAAACAACATAATTTGATTAAATCTAGTTTTGTAGAAAAAGTTTATTTTAAACTTAAGCTACCCGGGAAAGTTAAATATCAATCGATACAACTAAGGGCATATTGCCCTCTGATCCAAAGGGGGCAATAGGAATTAGATGACAAGAGTATGATACCTGAAGGGAGGCATTCTTGTCCCCTCTGCAGAATAAGCATTTTGATGAAGATTCAGACCATTATCTCTGAGAGTGTTCGGTGCCTTCTGATTTCAGAAGAAATGTTTGTATAGGATTGAATCGCTACTTCCTGAGATTCTTCAATGTAGTAGCCCAACAAGAATAGCTCGAATTGGTTTGTATATAAATAAATGCTTGAATATAAGGCAAGTTTTATACGATTAAGTTTTTTTTTCTCTAGTTAAAGTATTTTTCGCTTTGTATTCTGTTTTTGTGGGCTTTGAAATTTGTCTTGTTGCCGATATCCTTGTTATGTATATATATATATATATTTTTGTTTGTATGGCCCCTGGGCTTTTCAAATGCCATGATCTATCAATTGGTTATATTCCTACAGTGGCCAAATCTGTCATTGTTCCCAAAGTTTTAGATAAGAAATCTCTGTTCTAAAACTCCAATCTACTTAAGTGATGAAAGTCTTCTATCAGGGGCTCTGAAAAATATGTTATTTACCAATAAAGTCTTTAGCTAAATTATTTGCAGGCTCCGTTTGTTAATCAGATACACCATACGAAACAGTAAGTCAGTTACACACAGCCTACCATCAGAAGGATATTAGAAATGATTTTTCCACGTCAAGCAAATAGCCGAGTCGCGTTAAAAAAAAAAAACACCTTTAAGGATGTTTTCAAAGCCTTTGCCCGTGAGTAGGCCATAAAAATGCAGGAGATAGGTGTTAGCTAATCAATTATCTCGCAATGACAACCCAGTTATCTCGCAATCACCATATAGAACGAAATGCCAAGCCCTTACGAAAGAATTAGCAGAAGGAGTGGCTCCAAAACGTCCCGTGAGGATGGCCGAGACCTAAGGTAAGAAAAGGAAAAGAAAACACTATTAGAGACATTTCTATAATAGATTAAAGCGCCTTTAGCATTGGAGAACTTTTTTAAATTGTCAACCACGGTCACAGTGAAACTAAACTCCTACCCTGGTCAAAATAAATTTGTACCCTATTGACTATTTGGCTTCAGTCTCAATAAAACTAAAAAGAGCCAATCATTAAATTTCCAAATTGGATATCCTTTCGAAATTGCCAATAGAGGTGTCCGGGCCAGGAGAATTTTTTTTTAAAGTTTCATATCGCTGAAGTTAGCCGTCTGGCTGATATTAGAAATAATAGCCCCTTAAGGTAAACTTATGTGGAAGAAAAACTTTGCAGCATAAGAACTAAGAATGGGGGCTACAAAAAGGTTAAATGCTTTCTGTAATTGGAATTATTGAGACATAGCTAACCAAAAGTCTCAGTAAGACATGAAATAAAAAAAAAGTTAAAGCGTTTTTTAACTGAAAATAAAGAGAATTATCAAACCTAAAAACGAGCAGAAATTATTCAGTATATGAAGGGGCTGCCCCCTCCTCAATATCTTGCTCTTTACGCTAAAGCTTTGAGCACTTTAAAAAAGCTTCCTATTTTAATTAAACTGCCCTTGTGTTTCAAGTGCTGTACTTAATAAATTGAGACATACAGCCAAACCTTAGCGTAAACAGCAAGGTACTGAGGAGGGGGCCAAACCCTTCACATATGGAATAATTCTGTTTGTTTTGAGCTTTAATGTTGCTCCTTGCTTTCAGTTTAAAAAAACTTGTTTTTTTTGTTTAATTTCTGATCGTTTTTCAAATAATGCAGGTAATTCTGGCTCACCGTCATGAAAAATTCTCTCCCCCCCCTTAGGTTAAAATCCTTGATGGAAATTTCCTCCCCTGTAAAATTTAAAGCTGACGATTCAGCCTGAAAAACTCTCCTTAGCATATTTACATTTGAAAAAGACTTTAATTTCTAATAGTTTTTTAGATCACTCCAGATATTCATCCTTCGATGGAAATTTTTTCCAAGAAATTCAAGTACGCTGAAATTAGCCCCCTTGATAATTCCCCCAGAACATCTCCACATGCAGAATTCAGTAGATGTAGAGAAAGTAAGACAAATAAAAATAATTTCGTATAGGAATTCTACGAAATACCCCAGTATAAAATTTTCCTTAGAAACTTCACCCCCCCCCAGAAATCCCCCCACGGAAATTCTCCTTATGGAAACTCACCCTAAGCAAAAAAATCCCCCCACTCCCCTGAAAAATGTCTGTATACTTCCCAGTAACAAATACTCTAATTAAACATTGGGCAAATTTCATAACTTACATGCTCCTCCTCACGAAGTATGGAAGGTCATGTTACCCCTAATAACATAGTTATTGGGTCTTTCAACCATGCTAAACAAAATGAATATCTTAAAAGTATGGTCGGTTAAATTTGAGAAAAAAAGAATAGTTGCCCTCCAATCTTTTTGGTCACTTAAAAAGGGCAGTAGAACTTTTCATTTTCGTTTGAATACACCCTATCTTGATCTTGTAGGATTATTTTTTTCAACACGATCACCCCTGGAAAAAACAACATAAAACAAATAAACAGGCATCCATGATCTTTCTTTTGGCAAAAAATGCAAAATTCCACATTTTTGTATATAGGAGCTTGAAACTCCTAGCGCAGGGTTCTCTGATACGCTGAATCTGATGGTGTGATTTTCATTAAATTCCTTGACTTTTAGGGAGTGTTTTTCTCAAATTTCTCAAGCTCGTGGCATTTGATGGTTAACACTAACTTTATGAATCTTTTCTATTTGAAATCAGCATAATAGGCTGATTTGTTTGATATATTTATTGATATTAAAATTCCGTTTTTTAGAGTTTCGGCTAATATTGAGCCGAGTCGCTCCCTAATTAAAGTTCGTTATTTCTATTTGACAAAAGGAAAATTAAACTCATTCTTCAAACAGTTCATGGTAACGAATTGTAAGTAAGGAGCGATAGGGCTCCATAGTAACCGAAATTCTATGAAACAGAGTCCTGATAACAATAGATACATCAGAAGAATTGAATTTCGATGGTTAGTCAAAATCTGTAAAATTCATCAAATTTTATGTTACCCATTAAAAGTTACGAGCCTGAGAAAATTTGTCCGATTTCTTACAAAGGAGGGAAACACCACCAAAGCACCAAGTGATCTTAATGAAAATCGCACCATCAGATTTAGCATACCAGAGAACCCTACTGTATAGGTTTCAAGCTCCTATGTACAATAATGTGGAATTTTGCATTTTTTTTTTTCATTTTTACTGTTTTATCTGCCGCAAACCGTATTTATGCATTGACTAGTGTTTAAACAACTGGCAAGTCGGTAGGCCTAAAATGTCAAATGCTTGAGCGACGCCATAATCCCGCATGTCGACAAAAAGCCCTTTTATAATTTAATCAAAGTTCTTTGTTAGTAAGAGGGTCAAACTAGTACTACAGAAGCATAATCTTTATTGGTAATTACTGGGTTTTAAAAACATATATCAACGATAAATGCTTGTTAGGTCTCCTTCATTAGTACTACAGAGTTTTATCTTTTACTAAATTCTACTACCGCTACTACTGCTACTGCTACAGCTACTACCGCTACTCCTTTTACTACTGCTGCTACTATTACTACTGCTACTACTACTAACAACTCACTCCAGCATTAGCCGACTGAGGCTAACAATTCTACGGATCCTCCTACTCCTTCTAATTTTTGCAAAGTCTCCTCTTTTCACCCTCCCAAGGCCTTCCAATTTCCAGTGAATCTTTCCTTATGACATCCACCCAACCCATTCGGGGACGATCTGCCTTTAATTTGGCCTAAGATGATGGCTTAAAAGAACGATTTGGCAATCAATCATCCTTCATCTGTAGAACATGTCTTAGTCCTCTTAAACTTTCTCTAATTGCAGCCCTAGAAATCAGGATTGAACCAGATTTTTTGTAGAGCTAACTGTTTAAAAGACGGTCTGTTGGAATGGTAGGCCTACCCAAAACAATCCGTAGACAATTTCTCTGGAAAACATCTAACAAATCCTCCTCTGTCTTTTGGAGCACCCGCGCTTCAGAACCATACTTGAAACTGTCATTACCTTAGATTCCGATATTCTAATCTTGGCTTGCAGACTTATCGTCCTGTTCTTCAATAATTTTTCCAGTGTGAAATAATACCCTGGCCTTGGCTATTCTATTTTTAACATTTTTATTGTACAGTTGAAAAATCTTTACTAGTAATACTAACTAAATAAGTGAAGTTGTCCACTTGATTGATCTCATCGTTATCCAGCATCACCTCGTCAACTTCGCTTATTCCTGGTTTTAGATACTTAGTCTTAACATATTAATTTTTAAACCTATTCTTACGTCCTGAACTCTAAAAACCAAAATATATTCTTCAATTTGCTAACATTTTCTTCTAAGACATTTTTAACATTTTTACTTCCCAATTTGACTCCGTGCTCTGCCATAGCCTTTACTGCGCTCATTAGGACAAAGTCCATCAAAATAGTAAATATAAATGAGGATAAAAGACAACCCTGCTTAATTTCTGATTTAGTATGAAACCGGATACTAACCTCATATCCTACCTTAATTGCAGCACTCTCATTCTCGTACAGAGCGCTATTCACTTTAATATATTTATCTGGTATACCATACAGGGATGGGACCTTCGCTAAAGCTCTTCTATTGGTTGAATCAAACGCTTGCTATCAATCTATGAAACTGACTATGGCTCTTCTCAATTATAAATCTCAGATTGAAAATTTGCTCGACACATTATCTCCCCTTCTTTAATTATGCTGTTTTTCCCTTAAAATCATCATCATCTCTAAGTCTAAAAGTATAATCATACATTCATACTTATTACTTTGCTTCTTACAAAAACCGAGCTAACTACTCTATAAATACCATATTTGCTCTTAATACCTTTCTTACAGAGGTGTTTAGTTAAAGTTTTCCTAAAATCACTAGGAACTTCCCCTTTTTCAAAAGTTGTATTCATAATCTATAGTGATCAATGCCTAACTTCATAACCAAGAATTTTAAGACACTTATTTCCCCAATATCATCACCACGGGCTCTATTATCTTTTAATCTTTTTAGTACTGTCCGATATTCTTCCTCACAAAATAAATATTTCCTCACTTCCAAAGTATCACAAACTTTTGTTTCCGTATCTTTTCTAGCAGCTTTATCACCGTTTAGCACGTTTTTAACATGTTCTGCCTATCTCTCTTTAGCTCTATTCTAATCACTTACTGTGGCCCCGCTCCTATCTTTAACTGGGACAAGTCCAGATTGACCGTTCCCTCTCTGCTTTTAAACATACCAGTAGAATCTTTTACTGTTATACCGTTTGACTGCATCATCAAGATTGTCAGCAGTTTTATCCCTAGCCTCCAAATTATATTTTTATACTTTCTCCACTCTCCTTACATTCCCCTTATTTTAACATGACCTTTCACTCAACCATTTCTTGTACGAGACAAATTTCCTTTCTTTTATAATTAAAGCATTTTCACTGATATTCTTAGCTACGTTCTAGCTTTATTAACTAAGATGTCATCTGTGACTTCAAAGGCTATTTTCCTAAAATTATTCCTTCCAGCTTCTTTATTATCAAATGTTAGACTCTCCAGTTTACGACGAAGTTCTGTATTAGTTAATACTAGATTGTTATCCCTACGAAATCATAGCAACCTATAACCGTTACTATTTTCTTTTCCTATATCATATTTACGTGGGTTAGAATATCACCTATCCCAATTTCTACAAACCTGGCCATTAAAATCCCCTAATAAAAACACCATATTTCTACCGAGGATCCACTCTTTTTGTTCTTGAATTTGTAAGAAAAATTAATCTCAGTCAATACTATCTCCATCAGTCGGTTCTACAGGGGTAAATACCACTATGACTGATACCCGACCCGTTTTATTCATAAAATGAGCGACTAGCATTCTATTAGTAGTACCTTCCCAACCTGAACAAAACTTACCATGTTCCTAATTCATTATGAGTCTGATCCCAGCCTATGCTTCCCATTTTTCCTGTTTGAGTGTAAATAAATTCTATACCACCTAATTTCAGGTTTCCTACTCCTGGGGTATGACCTTCTGAAACAACTTATAAGTTCAATTCAAAATGTCTAAAGTTGTCAGTCAAACTGTCAATATGATAGTTGAATATAACATTCTAACATTCAAAGTTGCAATATCCATATTTTTAAATCATCGAAATCATTTGGGCCCAAGGAACAGCAATGGGCCCAGAACCAGTGTAGGACGGGTGCTAAAACGTTTTCTCAAGTCTACACAGATTGCTTAAGCTGGCTTAAAACTGGACAGCAAGAAGTTCCTGGGACCTCCAGTATGAATTTAGGCTTATGCAATCCTGGACCCTTGCAATGTTGGTCACAACAATGATTTTCGAACTTGGCGATTCTCTTCTACCAACAAGAGTCAAAATCCTGCACAAGCCAACTCAAGCATATTACCTCAAACTCATAATATATTTATTCCTATAAATATTGTGCTACAATGAGGAGGCAACCGATAACAGATACCTTAGCTAGGAAGAATGTTTTAGCCCCAAAACTGCCCATTGAAACAAACAAAACCCAGAAGAATTATTTATCAATAAGAATCCAGTGCAAATGCTGTGTCGTCTACTTAGCTATAATTTCCTCGAGGGTGTCACTCCTCGAGTTTATCCTTACAACAACTTTCAGTTACGATTCTGGTTAGGCAAACTCGTGAAAGCTCCACCTTGGCGCTACCATGAAGCCACGCAAGCAGGAATTTCCTTCCGGGGTTGGGGACGAAGGAAGCAGCTTATGACGGAGCGGACACCCCATCCCATTCACATCATCGAAGCAGCCCCAACCTCTTACATCCAGGCTATCCTCATGAGGGCATTCGTCATGGTACCGTTTTACTATATTCACTATAGAAGAAAATTACTTTTCCAACCTCCCTTCTTTTCTGATTTTAAAAATTAGGATTTCAATCTTCATTCTAATTCGTCCATCATAAAAACTACATGCGAAAGTGAGACATTCCGCTATCACTGACTCATGTAACGTAATTGAAGTGGCGGAACGTAATGGAATACGACCTGATGTAATGATGGTGTAATCGTTCTTAATTTTTAATTTTATGCTTAAATTTGACTATAATGTCGCTCGCTTATAAGTTAAACATTGAAACTAAATGTTGTCTTAAAACATTATTACCTTCCTATATATATATATATATATATATATATATATATATATATAT
>JAQQPU010007210.1:0-28958 GCA_029168905.1 Artemia sp. Kazakhstan ARC1039
TTCCTTTTAGTGGGAGATTCGTCTTTACCATTAGGGAGTTTCGGTTTCTTAAAGGGAGATTCAGCTTTCTCAATCTCTTGCAATGAAACCCTTCTCAAAAAGACCTTGGGCGATGTCAATTTTTGGGAAACAGATTCGTTTTTATCCTCCGATTTCAATTTCTGGGATGTAAGTTTCTCAATCTCCACAGGTGAGAGTTTCAGGTTTCGGGTCCTTCTCAAAAAGATGTTTGGCGATGTCAATTTTTCGGGGGAAGATCCGTTTTTCTCCTGGAACTTCAGTTTCTGGGGTGTAAATTGTTCAATTTCGGCAGTTGAGAGTTTCTTCAAAATAACTTTTGACTCTGGCAATTTTCCTGGAGCTCCAGCAGGGGACGACTCAGGTATTGTTCGATTGTTCTGGTCGGGTGATAAAGACACAATACGACGTTTAAGTAGTCGTCGCGGTACAAACTGTAATAAACAAGTAATTAAAACAAGTGAGCCAAATCATGTGCGTAGAGACAGATTACATCCAAAGTAAAGAACTCTCCTCGTGATCCATCTATGACAAAATTTTTCATGCTTTTACTATCTTTTTTCAATGACAATTGGAAAAAACCTACGGGTCAACATATCTTTGACTAATCACAAAAAGGCTATATACAAATTAATATGTCCAGAATAGGTTTTAGAGGCTCTAAGATTAAATTTTTAAACATTTTCTGGAAATTAAAAATCAAGATTATAGACTATTACACAGGAGAGACTATTGATAATTTTATTCTTTTGACACGAGTTGACATATGGCATTGAAACAAATTCTTAGTACTCTCCAGCTAGTCGTAGTTTATTACCTGACCTTGAAAACCCTTCTACTTAAGGAACAAACACCAGACTCCCACAAATCAAAAAGAATCGATAACAATTAATTATTTACCCAGCTTCCAGTACCGAGAGATATTGTCTATATTACTTGGCCCTTTAGTTATAAAGCTCTAGAAGGTATTTGATGTTTGATGGAGTTTATTATATGGACTTGTGCGATATTTGCCTGTGAATGTTTTAGTTTTGATTTCACTGTACACAAGACATACCTACGCTAGCGTTTGCTATTTTGGCTAATGAAGCATCTTCACCTTACATGCTTTCTCTTAATTTGTAACTACCAGATAAGCTTTGTTTATTTTCTTTTTGACAACAGCTAGAAACAATGTAAATTTTTTTTAAATAGAATTTACCTCGTCAGAAACTTCTGTCCCATTTACCTCATTTTCAGGGTTAATAGGTAGTAGACACTGTTCAAGGAGGGATTAAACTATTTGCTATTATAACCGATAAAAATAAACCCAAACACAAAACGAGAATTTCCGTGTTTGTAAAATGACGTGAATAAAAGTAAAGGGAAATAAAGATTCCCAGTGTGTGTCATAGCGTTTTTTTTTTTTTTGTTTTTTTTTTTCAAATACAAAAGGCAGCTTACTCACTTCTATAGCTAGTTTATCAATTTACAAAGAAGATCTAGCCTACTAATAGTGAATCTGGAAGCAAGGCCGCATCCACGGGTGTTAGGGGTTTTTTACCCCCTCCCCCCAAAATGTTGGTCCGACTTGTAAATACGTAATAAAAATGAATAAAAAAAAATTTTTGTGCGTAAAAAAAAAATCGTACCCCCCCCCCCTCTCCCGAAATAAATCCTATTGTAACCTCGCCCCCAGAAAAAATCCTGGATACGACCCTGTCAGGGATACACAAAATGGAAGGGAAGGGTTAACCACCCCTGAAACCTTGAGGTTTTTCAATTTCCAGTACAACGTATGTTTTTGGTTCAATAGCCCAAATTTTAAAGCTGTGTCTAACTCTTAAATGTAGTGCCCTCCGAGCTAAACTCCCACATACTTGCCTGGTCACAAAGATTTTTTTTCTCTTACAAAGCGTGATTAAGATACATAATAAAAACCCATTCAGAAAAAATGAAGATTGTACTGCAAAAACTGAGTTGCTGCTTATAAAAGAGGAAGCAAATTATGAACGCTACACAAGGATTATACCTACGCATTGACGTATAACTTTGCAGGCATGTGAATTGAACTTGGCCAAAGCAAAAGAAATATACCTTACAAAATGTTGTTAAAATTAACAATATGTTGAGCACTAAATCGTCAAGTTGCAACTGAATTATCACAACTAGGTTAAAAAAAAAGCAACATATAAGAAGCGCAAGCAAAAATTATCTTACAATTCTGTTGACCTGTTTAATAACAACGTTAGTATATACCAATTTGATTGGCCTAAAGTCAGGAAAGTTCAAACAATGGACTTATTTGGAAAAGTTTTTTTTTACAAGCTAAATTAAACAGTTTCGTAGAGATTTTCAGGAGGAGCGAAATTCAATTTTCATTGGGAAAGGGGGGGGGGGGGCAATGACTTTATGAGAATTCAAGAGGTTCTATTTTATATCGAGGACTTCTCCTAAAAAGCTAGGGATACTGGAAGCACGATCACAGTGATTGTTCAGCTGTAATAGTTCACACTAAGGTACTGGTTTGTAGAAATCTAATGACACAGTGTTTTAGAAACACCAAAATGAAAGAGAGTTAGGTGGTCAGGAAATAGGCCAGCAAACGTTTGTCCCTGATTGGTTAGACACCTACTTAGGCAACTTCCTTCACTAAGGGAAGCTCTAAAGAACAAACAAAGGTAAGGGGGGGGGGGGGGGGTATCTTGTAACTGACTTGAAACTTTATTCTTTGATCCTTGGGTCAAAGGGACCCAAATGCGCTAGAAAAATGCTATTAGTTCAAATAGAATTTGAAATATTCGTTCATCTAGAAATGGGGCCTTTGATAGGGTAAAAAAAAACTCGATGTTTTACAAGACTGTTGAAGCTGTTTTCCCAAACTACTTTGCAATTATATCCATAAGTTCTTGGGCTAAAAAAGCCCTATTGTAGAGAGATTGAGGCTAGGAAACGCCCCACAAAGACAATGTAACTGAAACCCTTTTTCGATTGGCTTGATCGTTTATCCTTTGACGAATCGAAACGAAAGGCACTACAAAGAAAAATTGGCCAACATGGCATTGAAGCCGAAGGCTAAAGCCTATAAATCCAAACCCATACCCCTAAGTTCTTGCGCAAATAGGATTTTAATGTAAACAAAATTTTTAAGTTGGGTCAAGGGCTCCCCAAATGAAACCAAAACTTGTGTACAATTGGTTTGAAACATGTATCTACAGCCCTCCCCTTACATCCCGCTCAGTCTTATTTATGGCAATACTATTCATTTTAAGTCTGAATTGATTATTAATTTTATTCTTGTTTTGTTATAAATTTCTATCAATAGTAGGCACTGCCTTTTCATGACGACAAATAAAAGTTCAAATAGGGATAAAATCCTTTTAATAGACAGTGATGATGATAACAGTGATAGAAATTCACAAAAATACCAGATATTTCGGTCACATATGCAGTGGCCGTCGTCAGTAGTAAAACTCACTGATCATCAGTAGTTTACTGATTGATCATCATCACTATCTAATAAAAGGATTTTGTCCCTATTTAAACTTTTATTTAGTAAACATGTTTTTTTTTGTTTTTTTTTTACGATTGGAGAAGAGTTATGAAAAAATATTGTTTTAATAGTTCACATAAGAAATACTGAATAATAATAATAGGAAAAAAATATAATTTCAGCCGCAGCAAAGTCCTCGTCTCCTCAAGCGTGCATCCCAATATGCCCGACATCCTCTCAGTCATTCACACATACTTGGACCAAAGCAAGCCAAAAAATTTGATATAATTAGTTTTAGAATACCAACCATAGTCGACCTTCGCCTTGCTTGTCTTCTGGCAAATTCTGCTAGACTTACATTTTCCAAGGTCATGTCACCTGACTCCTCACTGTCAGATGGACTAGAAACACTTCCTGAAGTTGAAGGAGCGTTTTCTATTCTTTGGAGCTGTATCACGGGATCTCTTAATCGAAATTCGCCAATACTTGGGCGTATTTTGATGGCTTTTTTTGGAGTCTTTTGATGACTTTGTTGTGTTGCTGGAGATAGCTCTAAAATTAAAGCGTAAATAATCACTAGAGTTAGGCTTCTTAATAAGGATGAAGATGCATTTGCTAAACCGAGAGAAACAAATTTCTAGGACGATTAAAAAGCATGTTTTCTATTTTAGATAGAATTAAACGGCTTACCTTCTGAGATATATAACATGTACAGATATTTTTTCACAACTATAATATAATCTTTGCTAAGAAAGAGAGAAACAGAAGTTACATTATGGGAGGGGATTAGTTGCCATTAGGGCAATAGCTCACAAAAATAAGGGGACGGGGCAATAATTACAACTTTGATTTTCCTCCAGGAGTAAGGCACAAAATTTTACAAGGTGCAATTTTCCTTGGTCCTACTTTTCATGGGGCGGGTTCTTCGGAAGAGGAGAAAGAATTGCACAGCATGGTGATAATTTTGTTTTAATATTTATTTGTGTCTGATCAACTGGCAAGAAAAATAGGCTCCAAATACTCATCATTACAGTTCCACTAGCTAAAAACGCAGAGAAAAAATTCGACATCACCCACTAGTCACTAATAAGAATAATAATAATAATAATAATAGGACTAATAAGACGAACAATAAGACTAATAATAATAAACTACACAAAACACTCAAATTTAATCTATACCTACCATGGTTTCCAGGGTGGTATCAAGAGTCGCTATATGGTAAATATATTAGCCGTAATAACTTGAATAAGACATAGTTTATTATTTTAGCCTCATGAAACGCTAGTGGTAAATTGTTATTTGGTTTTCTTGGTGTTTTCAAACGTCGATTGTACTCTTTATCATTCCTTAGTCAGGTCCAAAATTGAATGAGTAAAATAGATCAGGAGTAATAGAACATGGATCATAAGGAATTCTGATATTTCATATGGAATACTCGACATTGCTATGCACGAGCAAATATGCCCGCACACGAGGAGAGCGAAATAAGAAAGATTCAACTATCAGACTCTTGAAAAGATGAACTTCTACCTGGTTCAAAAGGTAGTCGAACTTTTGAGCTTTTGATAGTCTCTTTGAGCTAGGGCTAGTAAAAGCTAGTCAGTTAGATATTTGTGGTAAGGTAGTTGTCAGTCTCTATGAGCCTTCTCAGGTGAATAAACTTTTATGTTTCGACGATCTGTAAGTGGCACTGATTCCCAAAAATTTGGATGGGAGAGGAGAGCAAAATGTATTTTTCTAATCTAAGCGGAGAGGGTTAAGTTTTTCCAATGAAAATATAGTTTTGGACTTTGTGTAGCAATATTAGCTCTAATTTGTAATCCACAACCGCAGGTAGTCCTAACGATACATTTTGGTAAAAAAAAAAAAAAAAAAAAAAAAAAAAAAAAAAAAAAAAAAAAAAACTATTAGTGAAATACGTAATGATTGTGTTTTTATTTTAAAATGTTATGTTGCATAAGTAGCTTCAGGTTTGTAATCAACTAACTTAGACAACCTAAAATAGGAGCTTTGGAGAAAATCGAATCCTTGTTTGCAGATATACACTTAGTTCGTTTTGATTTAGGAAACAATGGCTTGATCTGTGTGACCAAGTATCGCAAAAAATATGCGCAAATTCAGATATGGGGCTAGTGGAAGAAAACACGTCCAAAACCATCACTTGGCGTCCTCCAATCGTACGCATTGAAAATCTTTCCACAACTTGTTTAATTATCGGCATTTACTAATTTTAGAGAGTTTCTTAAATAATACCTGAATGACCATGAGCCGAAAGAGGTAAAGCACATCTATTTGTGTGAAGTCAAGGATGAAAGAAAGATGTTGAAAGACCAAGGGCACTCCAATCACACGAAGTTAATAACCTAGCATGACAAAGAATCCAACAAATTATAACATGTCCCCATTTTTTAAATAAATAATTGAGGTGTTTTAAATTTTACAAGTGTATATTCCAATGTTAGCCCCAGATCAGCAATCCATAAGTTCAGAAACAGACAAATAATAATTTGGATGGAAATATAATTCCCTTTTCAAATTATATACATTACGGGACACTGAATTACGGTTCCCAGACTGGGGAGTCTCACTAATAGAAACAGCTTGGAAGATTTTCCCAATAATTTTTAGTGAACCGCTTCAGAAAAGAGCGAGAGCAGCGGACAAGGAAGAACCAGGCAGGTTTCCGCCCTTGAATGGGGTGTGTAGACCATATCTTTACCCTACGAATTCTTCTTCACCAACGTTTCATTCACGGACTGTATACCTTCGCAGTCTTTACTGACTTCACTGCTGCATTTGAATTTGACTCGATATTACGACCCTTGTTATGGTAAATAATCCTCGAAAACGGTGCTCCTACGAAAATAGTCGACTTGCTAAGAGCATACTATGAGATTACCCTGAGTAACGTACGAATATATGGTGAGGCAACGGAACTATTTGAAATAGCATATGGCGTACATCAAGGATGTCCGGCATCGCCAATTTTTTTCAACTACATTATAGACTTGATTATGAAAAACGCATTAAAAGAAGATGATGGTGTCGCCTTTTCAGCACAAGAAAAAATTGCTGACATCGAATATACAAACGATGGTACTCTTCTCGCTGATTCAGCACAGAAAGCACAAAATATGATAGAAAGAGTAGCGAAAATGGGTAGTGACCCAGCATTCGCGATCAGTAAACAAAGTATCTTTCAACCAAAGAAGACACTTCTATAAGCATCAGTGGAGAACCTATTGAGAGGGTGGAAGAGCTCAAATACCTAGGGTCATCGATAAATGCTCAAGGTAGAGCCACTAGTGAGATTCAAAGTAGGATTAGCAAAGTTTGGCCCGTCTTTGGCCAGCTCCGCAAACCTCTTTGGACTAGAAGAGGAATCAACCTCGTGACAAAGCTCAGGATCTACTCAGCATATGTGCGTTCAATTTTATTATATGGATGTGAGACCTGGCCCCTCAAGGTGGAGGAAGAGCGACAGCTTGACACTTTTGACCGAAAATGTCTACGGGCTATTAGCAACATGATCTGGCGCAAAGAATCAGCAACCAAGAGCTGATGAAATCATCCGGACAAAAGCATGACGTTTTCACCACGATTAAGAAAAGACGTCTCAAGTGGCTAGGTCACTTAAGTGGGCGCCCAGAAGACAACCTGACACGCCAGGTACTACTAGCAGCCCCCGAATACTCATGCAAGAAAAAACCCAGGTGGCTAGATGAAATCTTGGCATAACGTTGTCAGAAAGGATGTCGAACCGCTTGGGGGATTCCGAAAGCATGGTCACAAGTGGGACAAGGCGTGGCTGGAATTTCTTCGACCACTCACAGAAGACAGAACCCAATGGAAGCATTTGGTCCAGCAGCTTCTTGATGCCGAGCTGGGCTAAGTAACCTGTGTCTCGTCTTAAGTAAGTAAGTTTTTTGATTTAGATCTGTTACTGCTACCACTAACGGCTCACTGGAGCACAGAACCGCCCAAAGACGGCATCGCTGCGCACTCCTCTTCCACCCCAATCTGTACAAAGCTTTGCGCTTTCCTCCCTCCCATAAAGTTCAAATTTCTTTTAAATCCTTCCTTATGACCTCTTCCTATATCTTTTCGGGAAGACCCGCTTTTCGTTTGAGCCCAGATGGACCAACAAAAAGCAAAATCTGTGGCAATTTGTCATCTTCCATCCGTAAAATGAGGCCTAGCCATCTTGACCCTTCTTTTATAATACCCCTAGATTGTGTGATCTAACCACGTTCTTTGTACAGCATATTGTTTGACATACAGTCAGTCAAACGAGCACCAAAGACTCTCCTTGGATAACTCCAATGGAATACATTGAACAAATCTACTTCAGCGTTTTGAAGCGCCCATTTTTCGCAGCCGTGCTTGACCATTATTATTACCATGGCTTACAATATTCTAATCCTAGTTCGCAGACTTAATATAAATGTTTATACTTTGTTAAAAATATAAATGTTTTTTCTTTTATAACTTTAATAAATCAAATAATATTAACATTTTGATTGATAAATATCAGTATATGTATATTAAACTGACAATGCACATTCATTTGTGTTTTTTTCAGTAAAGTGCAAATTATGTTCTGGTCCTGGGAAGGCATAGGGGGTTTTGAGCCCTACTCTTGTTAATTTCTGTTCGTTTTGAGTTTGACTCGGTTATTTATTGTAATTTCTGTTCATTTTGGGTTTCATTTATTTATCGATGCTGATTTGTGGTAGTTTCTCTCTTGGTAGATTATTTGATTTTATTTTTGCTCATTTTTGGTTTAATGGAGTTCTTTACTTTTCTTTGAAAAACTTATTTTGTGGAAAGTTTTTTTAATTAATTTCTGTTCGTTTTATATTGACATAGTCTTTTCAGGGAATAATACTTTAAATCTTTTCGTTTTTTTAAGACTTTATAGTTTGGCCTGCTATTTGTAGGCTATGCTGGAGAAAAATTTTCAGCAATTTTTAACAACATAGACCCTTTTAAAAATCTGGACACAAATAGTAGCGTTTAATTTAGTTTCAAACCTCCTCTAGTTGACCTTAAATAGAAAACTTGATATCATTCGCAAAAACGATCTGTTTACTTGATAGCTTGATAGCAACGATCTACTTTATTTGATAGCTTGGATACACTTACGCTATTTTGACTTGGTTAAATTTTAAGAGCAGAAGTAGCCCCGAAAGTTTGAAAATAATACCCTCATTCGTTCTTGAGATATTTCTGAGATGCCTTATTGGGAATTAATATTAACACAGTGCATTTTGATTTAATCTTAAGACAACATTTAGATTTTAAACATAATGGGCAAATAGGTGGGCGTGGGAGGGCGACTAGTTGCCTCCAATCACTTTTGACTATTAAAAAGGGCATTAGCCCTTTCTATTTTCAATCAAATGAGCCCTTTTCGAAGTTCCTACAACAACTCCTTCGATACGAGGTGCCCTGGTCTAAATTAAAAAAAAAGTACCCACATTGATCTTTACTATAAAAACGTCAAGCCTTCCAATAGCTTTCATCTATTAAAAAAGGCACTAGCCCTTTCAATTTCTAATCGAATGAGCTCTTTTTGAGTTTCTATGACAACGCTTTCTATAAACATCTTATATGCCCCCAGGGCATAAATTACAACCCTTGCCCTGAGGGCTGTGAGGGGGTTGTCATCGTCAAAGACCAAATTTCTAGAACTTTCAACTACGTTAAACAAAACGGCTATCTCGGCACTAGCCTTTTCAATTTCCAATGGAATGAGCCCTTTTGAAGTTTCTACGACAACGCTTTCAACAAAAACCTTGTATGCCCCCAGGGCATAACCTACAACCCTTGCCCTGAGGGCTGGGGGGGCTGTCATCCTCAAAGACCTAATTTCCAGAACTTTCAACTTCGTTGAAAGTGCCCTGGTCTAAAGGAAAAAAAATAATACATAGTGCCAACATCGTTCTTTACCACCTACTTACACTAAATCCCGGCAACCAGAGGCGTCACCAGCTAAAATTTTGGAGCGGGGGGGGGGAGCCAATAGGGCTTACCAGCTGATTTGGATGATATTGCTATTGAAACTACTTTTTTTTTTTTACAAATTATTACACATTCTCAATTTAATGTTTCACACTCATTTAGTCCGTCAGGGCTTGTGGAATAGAAAAATAAACGAGAAGAAATGTGGCAAAATGACTTATATAAAAGCCTAAGTGACAAAATTTCAGTTTCGACTGACAATATGTATATACAAATGTATTTATAGGTGCTGACCTGATCAGAATAAAAAAAAAGCTTGAATTAGAAGGCTAGCCGTTTTGGCTCGGCAGACAACCATATTTTGAGCAAGCAGTGCCAGTCTCACAGAACATCATGATCAGATAATCCAAACAGTTATCGTTCATTGTTGTAAGCAATCGAGTCTTGACCCATTTTAACTTACAAAAGCTTCTTTCTGCCATGGTAGCAGTTGGCAGTGCTATTGCAACGAACTGGTAAACCAACCAGAGTTGGAAAAATTTACCTGACTTCAGAGACTTTCGAGGATCTCATCCACTATCCCAATTAGACTTTGGTAAGATGACTCTAGAAAAGAATTCACAAGGGCTCTAAGAGCACGGTAAAGTTCTTTAACATAAAACGATTCCCAGTCGTCAGATGAATCTGCTTCAGAATTGGAAATTTTTAATGAATAAGGGAGAGGCAGACGTCTAGGACGGTGCCTTAGTTGGAACTCATCCACAATAATGAATAAAATTATTCATTAAATTCAGGACGCTATGGAGCTATTGAGGAGGGTGCTTTAGTTGGAACTCATCCTTGGCTATTGAGAATAAAATCTGTTAATATAAGTTAATATATCTCTATATATATATATAGGAGTATAACTTATTTTATTATATAAAATCAATTGCTGTTTTCGGTCGATAAACTCAAATCATTTTCTGGCTGAGATCGAAATTTCAGTAGATGCGTCTGTACTTAAATCTCCTTTGATCAATCATATTATCTTGTTGACCTTATTTATTGTCTGCACTCGATTGAAAAAAATTCTACATGTCAACATTTTCATCTTCTTTTACTGGTTTCGTTATTTCATCTATTTTCTTTGATCCATAAATTAATTAAAACTGATTTGAGAAAATAGTTGCATTTACCAATGAGATTAATATTCTTCCATGCATTTTACGTTACGTTATTTCCATCAGTCCATTTGCCTAATAATAATAATAATAAAACCTTTTTAACCAAGTGGTTGACAAAATTCGGAGGGGAGAGGAGGCGTATAAGGACATTCAATCTGTATTATTGAGCTAAAAACGAACCCGTGGCTCTTCCAACACCTATTACTTTTAGCAGATAGGTAGACGTGTTGTACCTTGTTTGAACTTGAACCACAAACGGATTTTGAATCCGCATTACTGAGAAACGAAAACAAGCCATTAGCTCCTCCAACACCCCAATCCACATCCATTTTTTTTAGGAAAGTGGAAGGCATGTTGCACATTGTTCGAACGGGAATCATGTGAGGACTAACAAAGTACATGGCTCGAGAACCACAGTAGGCCAGTTACCTGTATAGTAGTCTAGAAGCGTCTAGAAACACACCAAGCAAAAATGAACTAAATGTATTTTATTCATGTTTTATGATTTGCTGGGTGCTGTCAGAAAGTATTGGCTATTATTTGTCAGTGAATGACTTTAGTTTTCCCCATCATTGGTATCCCTTAGTCTAAAACGCGGAAGAACACAAGAAACTGATAAGAGACGACTTTTCGTGGTTTTAATATTTAATATTAACTATATACTACTAGTGCACTTGACAGTTCAGCTTTGCACTGCAGAACTACACTCATTCAAAATAAGCTTCAACCTAATAGATTAAAATCTTGATTTCAATTAAGGAAATAAGTTAACTTGGATGTAACCTGAAAACTTTCTGAGAGTAGATAATCTTTGGTTTTCACAAGCTTTCATTTGACTATCAAACAGTTCGTGGTAACGAACTGTAAGTAAGGAGCGACCCGGCTCAATAGTAAGCAAAACTCTAAAAAACGAAATTTGAATACCAAGAGATATATCAAAACAATCGTCTTATTATGCTGATTTCAAATATGTAAGTTTCATTAAGTTTAGTCTTACCCATTAAAGGCTACGAGCCTGAGAAAATTCACCTACTTTAGAAAAAAAGAAAGAAACACCTCCTAAAAGTCATAGAATCTTAATGAAAATCACACCATCAGGTTCAGCGTGTTAGAAAACCCTAATGTAGAGGTTTCTAGCTCCTCTCTGCGAAAATGTGGAATTTTGTATTTTTCACCAGATGAAAGATCATGGATGCGTGTTTATTAGTTTGTTTTTGTTTTTCCCAGGGGTGATAGTATCGACCCAGTGGTCCTAGAATGTCGTGAGAGGGCTCATTCAAGCAGAAATTAAAAGTTCTATTTCCTTTTTAAGTGACCAAAAAGATTGGAGGGCAACTAGGCCCCCTCCCCCCTCCCTTTTTTCCCGAAATCGATAAAAATTTTGAGATAACCATTTTTTTAATCATAGTGGAAAGGCCCAATAACCATGCCTTTGGAAATAACATGGCCTCCACACATCCCCAGGGTAAAGTTCTTTTAAGTTATAAAATTGGCCATTGTTTACGCATAGTATTTGTTTTTGGGGAGTACGTATACATTTTGGGTCGGGGGTAGGGACGAATTTCCTGCTGTTTTTTTCCCATGGGGTAATCTTCCATGAGGAGGGAAGTTTCCAGGGGGTGAACTTGTCAGGGGAAATTACACACTGAGGGAATTTGCCCGAATTCCTATACAAAATTCTTTTTATACGTCTTGTTTTTCTTTTCTGTCTCAATTTTACATGAGAAGTCGTTAAGGGTAATTGTCCGAGATAAATTTTCTAGAGGATATTTCCGTTGAGAGGGGGATTTCTCCGTGGAGGCGGGGCCAGATTTCCTGGCATTATTTAAAAAACAATCAGAAATTAAATAAAAAGGTTTTTTCAACTGAAAGTAAGGAGCAACATTAAAACTTAAAACGAACGAAAATTATTATGTGTATATACAGCATTACCCCCACCTCAACAACTCGCTATTTACGCTAAAGTTTGAATTTTGTACCAATTCTTTAAGAACAACTCCTGAAACACAAGGGTCGTTTGATTAGAACAATAAGAAACTTATTTTAAAAGCACTAAAAAACTTGAACGTAAAGAGCGAGGTTTTGAGGAGGGGCAATCCTCTTCATATACGTAATAATTTCTGTTTGTTTTAAGTTTTAATGTTGCTCCTTATTTTCAGTTAAAAAACTTGTTTTTTTTTATTTAATTATAATACTTAGGGCAAGGTTAGTATCTGAAGCATAGGCTAGTTATAAAAGAAAAGTATACAATCACATTTATTGTATCCTTTTGGCAAGAACCATTTCTTCAATTTTGGCCAATTTAAATAACAATATAGATAATAAAAATAATTCAGATAATAATCTTTTTTAGGCTTTTGATTAGGTTTGTAGTTTTCTTAGCGACGCTAGATTGTGTAGGCTCTTTTTCGTCTTTTTTCTTAGAGACAGACGCGAAGTTTCCATACATAGTCGTATATACTCTACTCTCCACATGTGCGCAGTAGACAATTTTTTTACAATTTTATATCAATAAAGCACTAAACTAAAAATTCGACTCAAATATAGTATGGAAATAAGAAGAAAAAAATAAATATTACCGTTGTTCCTCGGACTTCTCGTTTCAGAAGACGCGGCAATTTCTTCCCCTAAAATATCTTTGACAGACTGGATTTCTTCTGTGAAATCTAAGTACACTGATTCCATTTCTGAGAATCTCAATTGCATTGTTCGATAACAATTTGTCGCCTTGTTTTCCATATCATCCATTCTCTTCTAATAAAAAAGAAATACATCTTGGAGCATTAACAAGGCACAACAGATAGAATACAGGGGGTTGGGGCGGACAGAATCCAAGACTGTAACCAGATGGCCTATGTGATGGTATTTTGAAAAAAAGACCGAAACCCTTTGTGATACATCGTGTTTTTTGTCGACGCACCCTACATATTGATTAGTATCAACTATACATGATAAGAAATAACGCTCCTTCCCCCTTAAGCATAAAGCATATTTCATTAAATCTATTACAATTACGATTTATTTACAATACCCATTGTAAGGCATAGTGATTCTTATGAACACACCCTGTATATTGGATAATATTATCTATGTAGTATAATAAATTATGTTCCTTCTCCCTCAGGCAAAAGACTAATTTCATTAAATCTACAATAAAATAGATTTGTCCACACCCTTCGTACTTGAAGGATCAGCAAATACTATAAAAGAAAAATCTTTCCCATCGGATAGTTAGTAGATTAGCCTACAATCAAAACCATTAAACGAACGGAAGGCAATATTTGGATTCTTTTAGGGAAGAAGCCAAAGTGAAGACCATTTCCTCTATCCCGCTTTATAAATAGAGTGGGATAGAGAAAATGGTACTCGCGTGTACATTGGCCTTATGTACCTGAAAACAAAAGGCTTTTTCTAGTGGTACTAATAATTAAAACTAACAATATGCCTTCTATATTATTTTCTCTTAGTGTATATGTTACAGAATTCTTCAAATTGGAACCTGTTAACTCGCCTTTCGAATTATAAAAATATATGTGCATAGGAAATCTTACTTAATAAACAGCCAGTTCTGTCAATTTAGAGCGAAATAAGAATAAAGTATATGAGGGAATAACAGTAACGGTACTGAGTCATTCGTGTCACTTTTCGATGTAGTCATTTATGGAACTGTTCACAAGCTCCTGAAACAAGAACTGGCTATACTATGCCTACTCTGTTTTGATTAATTGTCGGTAAAGATAAAAAAAACTGAAATAGAAAGTAGCATAAAGAATTCATGTCCCTTGCTTCTGTAGTCCTTGTGTTTTCTGTTTCATTTATAGCAATCTTGAATAGACCCCGGCGTTGCGCTGGCGGATCGACCAAACGCCGCCAACGAGAGGCCCGGTTGACCGCCACCGAAGTGTCGGTACGCCACCGGCACGCCTCAGGCACACCGGCAGAGGCGGTGGCGTTCGCCTGACTTTGAATTAATTTTGCAGCAATTCTTTATTGTGTCAACCGCAAAGTCGGAGCTTTTCTTTCTCGTGTAGTCTAGTATTTCGATTTTCCTGATTAGAAATCAAGCAGGGCTTGCACTATCCCCAAATTTTCGGGTATTTCCCCGAAAATCTAAGCGGTGGCATCACGGTGCCACCCATAGCGATTTATCACCAGTGACTTTCCTGCCAAATATTACTTTACATACTATAATTCTTCACTTCTCTCTTGTTCGTAAATTTTCGTCTCTTTTGTTACTTTGCATAAAAACCAGACAGATGCAATTGCAATATACACAGTTCTTCCTATGTTGACAAAAAAATTATCGTCTTTATGAATTGACATTAAATCATTTCGAATGCAGTTTCCCAATTACTATTTCTTACATCATTTGTAGTCAAGAATTTTATTTTTAAGTTGAATAGAACGCATTCACTACTATACAGCTTCAGTTAGATTTTGAAATTGATAGTCGACAGATTGTTTCTACAGCTGAATCGTAAGTTTGTAGAATTTTGTTTTCTTTTGCTGTTTCTTAATGTTTAATACACAATTGCTGAACGCCTGATAGATTAAAGAAAATATAATCCTCTTTCTGAAAATTTTTTACCCCCCTCCCTCCCAAAAAAAACTTCTATTGAGATAAAATTTCGCTATAGATGAAGCTATGTGCAAGGTTGGGGAATTAAAAGATTGAAACGGAAGTTACCCTACAAACATGATTCATAAAAAAAAATTTTGTAAATTATTGCCGATAGGGGAGCGGGATGGGTCGCTATCATTTTAAAATGATAATACTTCGTTTTTTTTTAATTGGAAGCAGGGATGCCAAAAAGATAATTTT
The DNA here is from genome assembly GCA_029168905.1 of Artemia sp. Kazakhstan ARC1039. Taxonomy (NCBI): domain Eukaryota; kingdom Metazoa; phylum Arthropoda; class Branchiopoda; order Anostraca; family Artemiidae; genus Artemia; species Artemia sp. Kazakhstan ARC1039. The sequence goes on from JAQQPU010007210.1 coordinate 15,446, forward strand.
TTTTTCATTTAAAGTGGAGACGGAAGAAAATGATATCAAATTCCCTGGGAACCATTGAAACATTTTGATAGACCCAGAAACCCCCATTGGGACTTGTTCATTGTCTTGGGTATTTTGCAATTTCTCATAGGCTACTGGACTAATTTGGCTTTTGTGTGTGCTCTCTTTTAATTAGATTCTTTGGATCTTATTGAATGCCACGGCGAATCTATGACTTAGTTTTCCAATAATTTGAGGTGTATCTGGATAATTTCGACATTTTTGTTGTTGTCATTGTACCCCTTTACTCATACCCGCAATTTTTTTTTTCAAGGAACTGTAAGCTGTTTAACGGTATTTCACGTGTTTGTTTGAACCATATAATGAGGTAGTTAATTATTAAATAAATTATCTTTTTTAATGTAAAGCTGAGACGGTATCCTATCAAGGTGGTATCCAGAGAGGGGGGTGGGGGTAGGGAGGTATTACATTTAAATGATAATATCTCAATTTTTTTTTTTTTATTGAAAGCAGGGATGCCCAAAAGTTATTTTTTTTTGTAATTTAAAGCAGAGACGGTATCCTTTCATGGTGGTATCCAGAGGGGGGGGGGTAGGGAGCTATCATATTTAAATGATAATACCTCGATTTTTTTCTAAGCAGGGATGCCAAGAAGCTAATTATTTTTTTTTATTTAAAGCAGAGACGGTATCCTATCAAGATGGTATCCAGAGGGGGCGGGGGTATAGGAAGTTATTTATTTAAGTGATAGTACCTTGAATTTTTTTATTGAAAGCAGGGATGCCAAGTTTTTTTTTAATTTAAAGTAGAGACGGTATTCTATCAAGGTAGTATCCAGAGGGATGGGGAGTTAGGAAGGTATTATATTTAAATGATAATATCTCAAATTTATTTATTTTTTAAAGCAGGGATGCCAAAAAGTTAATTATTTTTTTTAATTTAAAGCAGAGACGGTATCCTATCAAGGTGGTATCCAGAGGGGGGGGGGGTTAGGGAAGTATTATATTCAAATGATAATATCTTGAATTTTTAATGAAAGCAGGGATGCCAAAAAGTTAATTTTTTTTTTAACCTAAAGCAGAGACAGATCTTATAGAACATTATATGGATGCTTTAAAAAAATACAAAAGGGAGTGTGAAGGGAGTGAGAGACTTTTACAAGAATATGACAATTTGGTTGCTACCAGTAGCTACTAGGGGGAGTATCCTATGAAAGTGTACTGTCAATGAGTAGAGAAAGTGACTTTGTAAATTTAAGCTGTGATTTGAGAAAGACTGATGAAAACATTAATGTTTGCGGTCAACATTGATCGCGCCGGCGGCGTGTCGGTGGCACGCCACCGCTGCTGTTTTTGGCCCCGCCGCCGGTCATCCCTCATCGGCGTGGCGCCGGGGTCCAATCTTGAATACTTCGCGCATTGAAGGTATTGGCCTATTTCGAATACTCGCACAAGATAAACCTGGAACTGATGGATTTAATTTTCTATCGTACACCATACACTAACAGATGGACTACTCGTAAAAAATCCAGTAATTAATTGTTATTCTTTTAGCTGCCTTTAAATTTCATGGAATGGAACCAATCCCATTTGAAAAGGGCTCTTCAGAATTTTTCTCTGTTGGCCTAAACGTGCCTATGAGTTTATACAGTTAGTTTCTCCCAACAATCACCATAAATTCAGAACAGTTCAAGGCTATGGAGATATAGGGTTATTACCATCACTAAATTAATTACTAAGCTCTGGCAAAGGATCAGATATCCCCTTAATAATGGCAATAGGATCGTTTAAAGGCAGTTTTCCGCTTATTCTAATGATTTTCCAATTTAGAAACTCACCATTAATTAATATAATACAAAGGTACACTTGTGGAGACTCGTATGATTCTCATTTTTTTTTTCCCTCTGTGTACAGAATTAAGAAAATTCAACTCAAAACACCGACTTTGATGTTTAAGTTCGAGTTCTTAATACTTCTTACGCACCTCGTGAAATTGATGCTACATAATGTGAAATATATAATTTGTAAAAGTTGATTAATGAGTATTTACCAGCTGAAATTACCTGACTTTAATAGAGTTGAAAGGTTACACAAATTTTTTTGGCAACTACCAAACAGATTTGGAGGGAGTGTCTCTAAAACCTCCCTAAAATGAATTTGAACATTGCTCCACTTCTCAAGACAACGAAATAGAAAAAGAAATAGAGAAAAAAAATTTAACATTTAGATACTAAACTAATTTCCCCAATCTTATTTATGGCTGAAAAAGCTTAGAAGTTTTTTATTTTGTTTTTTAATGTCAACCCAAAATTGTTGGAAAATTTAAAAGAGAAAACAAGCTTGGCAAGATGTTTGAAAGAGAAAAGACGGAGAGAAAACTGGACAGTTTTAACTATAGTCAGAATGTAATGTTGAAAGGAGGTAGGAGCTTGAAATCGTAGAAAAGAGCTCAATTTCTAAAAACAGCAAGATTTGGTTCTCGAGAACAAAATATTTAAAAACAATTATGAACAAAAGTAATTTTTACATTAGCATTTCATGAATTGAAAATCATAAATAATTCAGAAGTACAATAAAAAAATCTCACTTTGGCAATTTCATTGTTAGGGGTTTTTGATATATTTCCAAAAGAACACAGTCATAAACTAACCCTGTGCTTAATGTACATCTAAAAACTAGCTTCAACATTTATGCGAATATAATTAGTAGACCTTTTACCCAAGTGTTCATATTTTTAATTGGGTTAGTCAGTAAGTTAGAAAATGATTGTTTACATTCAAAATTGTGAGAGACTGATGAAAATAACAACCTGGTTTGATAGAACTAAGGGAGCGTAATATCTAGGGGTCGGCGTTTCCCCCCCTGGCAATTACCCCCAGCGGAAAATACTCCCCCCGGCAATTACCCCCAGCGGAAAATACCCCCCCCCAGGAAAAATAAGGCTTTCCAAATTTGATAATTTTATTTGAGTTTTATTTTTTCAATTTCCGTAGGGGGAAGGAATTTTGGTACTTGTGTATCATGTGCCAATCACTCCAGTTTGCGTTGTGTAAAATTCGAGAACACGCCGGTTTTACTCGTTAGTTCCTTTGTTACTTTAGAAATAAATTTGGGCTATAGATTTGCACATTGGGGAGGGGGTAAAGTATAGTGGGTCTGCATGCAAAATGTGTTTGGTGCAATTATTCTGCATACTAGATAGATAGATAAATAAGCATATTTTAAAGCCAAATATACAACCATGAACACAGTAAAATAACATAAATGAAAGGCACAAATAACATAAACTTTGATCAGCAATCATCATAAAACACTTAAATGAAACACTACATTAACCTAATAATAGTACTTAATACTTGAAAACGGTCATTGAAAAAAAACTTAAATAAAACATTAACTTTACCTTATACTGGGATTTTTTTTTGCGTTAACAAAATTTCCAGATACCTTGCTATTCTTCTGTAATTTTTAGTGGCCTTATACACAGCGTAAACTTGAGTGAGTCGCCCATAATACACAAGTACAAAAACTCCTTCCCCCTACGGAAATTAAAAAAATTAAACTCCAATAAAATTCTCAAATTTGGAATGCCTTCTTTTCCGCGGAGGGGGGGGGGGGGTAAGTATTTGGACAGTTTGAAGTCAGAAAACGAATCTTTCTATGTATATGGCCGCTAAAAAATTATTACAGAAGAATAGCAAGGTATCTGGAAATTTTGTTAACTAAAAAAAAATAAAAAAAAAATCCCAGTATAAGGTAAATTTAAGTGTTTTTTCCAAGTGTTAAATGTTTTTTTTTTTTTCAATGACCGTTTTTCCAAGCATTAAGTACTATTATTAGCTTAATGTAATGTTCCAATTGCTGTTCAAAGTTTATGTTATTTGTGCCTTTGATTTATGTTATTTTACTGTGTTCATGGCCGTATATTTCGCTTTAAAATTCACCTATCTATCTATGTATCGCCGGGTAATCGCTGGGGGGGGGGGGGTTAAACGCCTAGAACCATAGGGGTCACGGCCCAGGTGTGCTAGATAAATTAAACCTTCAGGCATTAATCTTCTACCAAAACTAAGGCTTTAGGAAGTTTTATTCCCAATTCTTTTCTACTTGTGTGACACTAAAAATTAAGTGAAATTGGGTTGTGGCAAACATAGAAAAAAAAAAGTTAGGTTAGGTTTTCTACAACAAGAGGCCTTGACAATGTGGTTTGCAGAGTAGGCTGAATCCTAAGCAGAACTAGAGCTTTCTCTTTTAAATTCATTATCTAACTTCACACAATCTATCAATCCTTACTAAGTAAGAATAGGGTAAAAATAAGAATATTTCAGACTCCAATTTACTAGTACTACTACTACTAACAACTCACCACAGCACCAAGCCGCCTGAGGCCAACACAGCTACGCATGCTCCTCCTCCACCCCAATCTATTCAAAGCCTCCCTTTTTACACCCACCCACGAAGTTCCCATTTCCTTTAAATCTTTCTTTATGACGTCTTCCCACCCCAGACGGGGACGATCCGCTTTCCGTTTAGCCCCAGACGGTTGGCCGAAAAGAACAATCTTCAGCAATCTGTCATCCTTCATCAGCACAACGTACCCTAGCCACTTCAACCTTTCTTTCATTATAGCCCTAGAGAGCGGTATTTGGATTAATTGGAAAAAAAAAAATTGGAAATGTAATTCAAGGGAAAAAACGAATGGAAAACGCAAGTAGAAAGCACCATTTTGGGGGTTAATGTAGGCTATTGCCCCATCTCTGATAGTCTTGCTACAACTGGAAAGAAAAATCTTAGGAGGCTGATCCACCTTAATATTACCCTTAGTTTTGGTAAAGGAAAGCCAAACCAAAATTCAATGAAAAAAAAAATACCTGCATGGCTTTCTTTAATTGCTCCCATTTTGATATTTGTGCTTTCAAAATAGAGCATTCTGTCACACTGTCCATTAGCTGTTGATTCAATGCCACCAACTCTTCTGCCAGATTCGCTGACTTTACACATTCATTCTGATAGCACTGGGCTAACTGTGTATTGTTGCTTTTGATGCTATGGTAAGCAGTCCTTAAAGTTTCACTTCTTGCAGAGTCTACAAAAATTTTCCGATATGAAAAATCAGCAATATCATCCATCCGAACGATATTACTACATTTAGTTTTTTCTCGTAAGTATCTAAAATTGATCAACATTTACTGATTGACAAATTGAATATCAATAAACTGATCAACATTTACAGTTTGATCATCTTAACGTATATAAATTGCTGTTGCCCAAAAAAGGGTGCTAGGCAAGTTCTCCTCCCCTCTGAAAAATTACCCCAAAAACATATATTTTGCACTGCTATGATAACTCAATCGAGAGCAAAAAAAAAAATCCGAAGAATTAAAAAATATGTATAAAAATTAATCCTCTAAGGAAAATTTAATTAATAAAAAAAGTGTTCCTATGTTTCAATGTATTGAACACAACATATTTAAGAATAAAAAGAACCCTATTGTAAATCTTGCTATGACTTCGGCCAGGTGGAAGATCAAAAGTCATGCAGAACTTTAATCCATAAAAACAATAATGCCCTTCTCCACCATCTTAAAATTATGTAGTAAAAATACTATTAAGAACTTATTCAAACGTCCCTCATATATGTGATTATTTCTTTTCATTTTAAATTTTGATGTGGCCCCTTACTTTCACATGAAAAAAAACATTTTTAGTTTATTCAATAGAATATATTTCTATGTTTTATTTCTTTTAATTCTTCTTTTCATTTTTGTTGAGTGATCAGAGTAAGGTAAGATAAAGCTTAAATACACTAATTTGCTTGTTTATTTAAAATAAGGACTTGTGTTTACACCCCGGCGCATCAACCAAACGCCACCAACAAAAGGCCCGGTTGACCGCCGCCGAAGTGTCACAACGCCGCCAGCAGGGCGGCGACGTTCGGCTGACTTTGAATTAATTTTGCGGCAATTCTTTATTGCATCAAAGGCAATGTCAGAGCTTTTCTTTTCTCGTCTGGTTAAGCATTTCGATTTTCCTGATTAGAAATCAAGCAGGGCTTGCACTATCTCCGAATTTTCTGGGATTTCCCTGAAAATCTATGTGTCACCCCAAAAAAAAATTTGGTTCCCCAAATCCCCGAAAATCACAGTGCCACCCCTAGTGATTTAACACTAATGACTATCCCTGTCAAATATTACTTTGTATACCATAATTCTTCACTACTCTCTTGTTCATTAATTTTTGTATCTTGTGTTACTTTGCATATAAACAAGACAGATACAATTGCAACAAGGTTCTTCATATGTTGACAAAAGTATCATCTTCATGAAATTAAACCAAAAAAAAATTTTTTAACTGAAAGTGAGGAGCTACATTAAAACTTAAAGCAAACAGCAATTATTCCATTTATAAAAGGGGTTGTCCCCTCCTCCATGCCTTGGTCTTTAAACTAAAGTTTGTTATTGTTTTAAAAAGTAGAGAAGTGAAAGAGTCACTTTAGCGTAAAGAGCAAGGCATTGAGGAAAGGACAGCCCCTTTTGTATATAGAATAATTGCTGTTTGTTTTAAGTTTCAATGTTGCTCCTGATTTTCATTTAAAAAAACTTATTTTTTATTGAATTTCTGAACTTTTTTCAGCTGATGCAGGTTCAATTTTGGCTCACCTTGCATGATAAATTAAAACACAATTTGCATATTAATTTTGGCAGATTTATCCTGGATATGAAGGGTTGTCTCCTCCTCAATACCTTGCTCTTTACGCTAAAGCTGTTAGCACTTTTAAAAAAGCTTCCTATTCTCATGAAACAGCCCCTTTGTTTTAATTTTAGTATACAGTCAAACTTTAGCATAAAGAATGAGGTATTGAGAAGGGGCAACCCTTCATGTACCATATAATTTCTGTTCATTTTTTAAATAATGCAAGCAAATATGGCTCACCCTTTATGAAATATACCACTCCCCCACATGGAAAACTCCTCTGTGGAAATTTCATCCAACACAAACTGCACCCCCCCCCCGTCAAATTCCCTCCAGACAGTTCCTTCCTTGCTGAGAATCACCCCTCCCCTTTCTATAAAATTGCTTGTGGATGATTCACCCTGAAAAATTCTCCTTAACGTTTTTTCATTGGAATAAGACTTAAACCTCTAATCAGTTTCTTGATTACCCCAGAAATGCCCTCTTGCATGGAAAATTATTTCCCAGAAAACAAAACATGTGGAATAATTCCCCTGGAACATCTCCATATAAAAAATTTGGCAAAGAGAATGTAAGACAATTAAAAAAGAACTTGTACAGTAATTCTGTCAAAACCTCAGTGCAACATTTCCCCTAGAATATTCACTCATCCAAAATTTCCCTCCCAAAGGAAGATTCTCCTCTTAAAAATTCACACAAAGCACAACCCCCTCCCCCCAAAAAAAACTGGCTGTATACTTCCCAATAACAAATACTATGTGTAAACAATGGGTAAAGTTCACAACTTGCAGCCCTTCCCCTGGGGACTATGGCAGGTTATTTTACACCTAAAGACAGTTATAAGATTTTTGACTATGCTGAACACAATGGCTATCTCAAAATTTTGATTTGGTGACTTTGGGAAAAAAATTAGCATGGGAGGGGTCACTTAAAAAGAGCGCTACAACTTTTGAATTCTGTTCAAATGAGACCCCTCGTGATATTTTAGGACCACTAGGTTGATACGATCACCCCTGAGAAGAAAAAACAAACAAACAAATAAACACACATCCATGATCTTTCTTCTGGCAGAAAAAAAGAAATATAAAATTAAACGTTTTTGCATATAGGACTTTTAAATCTCTACACTAGGGTTATCTGACACACTGAATCTGATGGTGTGATTTTCATAAGATTCTAGGACTTTCAGGGGGTGTTTTCCCCCTTTTTCGAAAACAAGGCAAATACTCTTAGGCTTGTAACTTTTGATGGGTAACCCTAACTTGATGAAATTTATATATTTGAAATCAGCATAAGAATCCGATTCTTTTGATGATCTATTCGTAGCAAAATTGGTATCCAATTTTTAGACTTTTGGTTACTATTGAGCCAGGTCACTTCTTACTTACAGTTCATTACCATATACTGTTTGATGAGATTAAACCATTTTGAATGCAGTTTCCCAATTGCTATAAAATTCTTACATCATTCATTGTCAATAATTTTGTTTTTAAGTTGAACAGAGTGCATACACTATACAGGTTCAGTTGGATTTTGAAATTGATAGTGAACAAATTGCTTGTGACAGCTGAATCATAAGTTTGTAGAATTTTGTTTTCTTTTGCTATTTTTAGATACATATTCTTAATGTTTAATACACATTTATTGAATGACTGATAGATTAAAGAGAATGTAGTCTTCTTTCTTAAAATTTTTTACCCCCCCCCCCCTCCCCCCAAAAAACCTTTTATTGAGATAAAATTTAGCTAAAGACTACATACAAGGTTGGGGAATTGAAGATTGAAACAGAAGTGACCCCAAAATATGAAAAAAAGTATGTTATTGCCTATAGGGGGGGGGGGGAGATAGGGGGCTATCATTTAAAAACAATAATACCTTAATTTTTTTTCATTAAAACCAGGGATGCCAAAAAAATAATTATTTTTTTCATTTAAAGCAGAGACAGAAGACAATGATATCAAATTCCCTGGGACCAACCATAGAAGTATTTTGATAGACCCAGGGCCCCCCATTGGGACTTAATTGTCTTGGGTATTTTTGGATTTCTCACAGACTACTGACCTAATTCGGCTTTTGTGTGTGCTCCCTTTTAATTAGATTCTTTGGATCTTATTGAATGCCACAGCAAATCTATCATCTATTATTTCAACTATTATGCAAGGGATCTGAAACACCACAGCCATTTTGTTTCTAGCAGATTTCTACTTCTCTTGATAAATAACAAAGAAGACCAGTGTCAAGCCAGCAACTTGCAAAGTTTTTAACTCATGAATAGGCCCAAATCTGTTGTAAATTCAAGCTGGGATTTGAGAGAAACTGGTGAAAACATTGATGTTTGGAGTCAGCATTGATTGTGCTGGCAGCATGCCATGGCTATTTTTGGCCCTGCTGCAGCTGGCATTCCCTTATTTATTTATTAATACCAAAATATGGTAAGCTTTAACAAGCTTGTTGTACTAAACAATTATGAAAAAGCCTATGACAATGTTGATGACATAACATAAACATACAGTAACTGAAACATACACTCTGAAAACATAATGACTGAAACATACAGTAGGTTACCAAATTAACTGAAACATACCTGTTAATAATTGAAACATTGGTGTGGCACCAGGGTCTACTTGTGTTCATCTTAAATTTTCTAGATTCTGACTTGAAATTCAACTCCATGTTATTCAATTCAAAAAAAAACCCTTGATAGGTACTTCAGATTTTATTTGGACTAACAAATCCTGTCAATTTTATTTGCTTGGTTCTGACTTAGTTTGACTCCATGTTACTAAAAAAAAGCCCATTGAAGGTAGGCCTACTTTAGACCAGAAAAACATTCCAATGTACTCTTAGTAGACAGGTTCCTGATCACAGAAGGTAAATTTGGTATCATATACTACAGCTGCAGGTCCATTTTCAGTTATTCAAAGAAAATGCCTGATTACATTAATCTTTTTTATTTTTTCCAAAAGTGTTTATGAAAAGCATAAAGTAGATAGGAAAATCTGTGTTATACATTGTAAACTTATGCACATATCTTATTGCAGAGTTCATTTGTTTGGTTAATATTGCCCTCCTTGGCTTCAAGCAGAAGTTTTTTGGGCCCACAACCACTTTGTTCATAACATTATTTGTTTTCAAATTTTCTTTATCTGCTACCCCATTTAAAATGTTGCAGTGTCTGCAAAAGTAACTTTTACCCTAATACAACAATCAAACCTTTTGTTTCCAATTCCAATGCCTTTAGTCTTTAAATAAATGGGCAATTCTTTATTGCTGCCTTTTTGTTTTTGAAAAAGAAAAGCTTCCCATCAGGAAAAACACATCAATTTACAATGTAAAGAATTGTAAAAAATGGCATTTACTTAATCAAGGATTAATATCTGCATAACTTACCATCACGTCCTCTTCTTGAGCTTTTATTGAAGCTAATCTGGCTTGTTGAACCAATTGGCTTCAGCTTTCTTGATGTGGGCCACTTTGCTGTCTGAACCTTTTTAATTCTCTTTCTCAATCCAGTCATAGTTTATAGCTTGTCTCCTTTAAAAATGGCAAACTCAACATTAATATTAAGCATTAATGAGATCAAATCCAGCACCTTTCAAAAATTGGCATAATTATCAGTATTTTTATGCAACAAGGAGGGAACAGAGGGGGAGGAGGAACTATGCTACTTACAAAAAAAAATTATTAATATGACTTAACAGCAGAACTCTCCCATATATACCAAACTTTGGACAAGGGGACCTAAATAAAGACTTTATGTGTTATATAAAGAGATAACTGAAGGGATTCAGGGTAATATATTAATAATCAATTAGATGTCTGTGCATTTTCTTGCAAATCTAGCAGATATATTCATGTAAAAATACAGAAGTTTATGTCACTATTTAAAATTAACTTCAACATTTACTTACTGAATCAATCAATGGTTTATTATTACATTTGATTAAATATTATTGCAGCAGACATCTTTAGTATTGTTTAGTTTTTATTTTCTCAGATAAAGATTGATTATAAATACATAGGATACCAAGCTGATAAGACAATATCAGGTGAATTACTGAATATATCAATTTACATTTAATGTTTGTTGTTATAACTGAAATTTTGCCATTTGTCAGATATAATAAATTCATATTTGAAATTGAGTTGTTATTAATTTGCTATTAGAACAATACTATTTTTGATTCAATGTTGTCTGCTATGTAATTTTCTGACAGATTGGACAATTTTAAAGTACACATAAAATGTTTTGTTTTACAGTTGGTCATGGCGATTTCCATATCCACACGCAGTAAACAGGAAGTGCACCTGCTTGGTTCAGCTTTGGAAGATCTATTTGGTTCAAAATTGCCATCGATTGGTGATGTTCTCAGGCTCTATGCCACAAAGCTGAAAGTAGCCAAGACTAAACATGAGGCAGCAGTATCAGTAATTAAGGACGTTCAAATGTTCTGGGAGAAAGCCAGAATACCCATGCACCAGAGTGATCATGCAGTTGCCCAACTTGAAGTTATTTGTGCAGAGATGGGAAGGGTTGAAGAAAAACAAAGCAAGAAGGACAGCAACTCAGATAGCCAATGAGGAAGAATTCAAGAAAGCTTTGAATGATCTCTTTGACGCAGCTCACCAGGAAGTGTTACAGCTCACCAAAATTGAGGAAGACAAGCAATTCTTGTTGGCCCAGCGGGAAAAAGGAAGGCGAGGGGTTATGGCAGTGGTTGACATGTCACTTACAAAAAAGGAGAAAGTACAGGAAAATAAAAAAAAGCCAGTTTCACTTGAAGACGAAACAGCAACTTGACATAGCAAATCTGGATCAAACTGTGTTGTTGGAGTCTTTTGATTTGTCTTCTAGTAATGATGATGCAGACATGGAAGTATTACAAAGAATCGGAAGTGAAGCCACTGAACAACCATGTACACCAAAACAAAAACGTGGAAGAACTAACATTTTAACTCCTGCACTCCTGTCATCCCTAGACTGCAAAAAGACAAGTGACAGGCAAGCAGTTCAGATCATTGCCCCAATAATTCAAGCAACAGGTCACAACAATCCGGATTTCAGTATCAACAGATCATCTATAAAACGTTACCGTCAGAAGCATCATGTCATACTTTCATCTCAGTTGAAGTCTGATTTCAATCCCCAGAAGCCAATGGTTCTTCACTGGGATGGAAAGCTTATGGAAGACCTCACTGGAGATGAAAAAGTTGAACGACTGCCAATAATTGTTTCTGGATCTGGAACAGAACAACTGCTTTGTATCCCAAAGCTGGCTTCATGTACTGGTAAAGCCATGGCAGATGCAATGATGGACACAGTGTCTGACTGGGGCATTGTAGACAGCATCAAGGCTCTAGGCTTTGATACAACATCAAGCAACACCGGCCGAATGAATGGTGCCTGTACTCTGTTTGAACAGCATCTTGGTGGAAGTGTTCTGCATCTTGCATGCAGACACCAAATCCATGAATTAATGCTGAAAGAGGCATTCAGCATCACAATGGGACCCAGAGATCCAGTGGCCCAGACATCCAGCTGTTCAAACGGTTCAAAGCCTTGTGGCCAAACATTGTATATGCTGATTACAAGCCTGGTGTTAAGGTTCCGGTCATTGCTGCAGCTCTGGTTGATGCCCTGGATGATATGAAGACCTTCCTAACTGATCAGCTGGGTATTTGTCACCAATGTGAAGACTACCGTGAGCTCTTTGAGCTTTCCCTGCTGTTCATTGGTGGCCTTCCGGCTCATGGTGTGATGTTCAGGAAACCAGGAGCCCTTCATTGTGCTCGTTTCATGGCACAACTGATTTATGCATTGAAAATATATATGTTCAGAGATTCTGGCTTCAAGCTGACAGATCGTGAAATCACTGGTCTGGGCAACTTCTGTGCTTTTGGTGTAGGAAGTTATGTTAAATCATGGTTCCTTTCTCCTTTGCCAACAGCAGCACCAGCCAATGATTTAATGCTTCTGAAGAGTCTCCTCACTTGTGGATCGCCAGCAGCAACTGGTGCACTGAAGAAACTGTGTGGGCAGCTGTGGTATCTTAGCGAAGAACTGATAGGATTGGCATTTTTTGACAGGGATGTTGATGCAACTGAAAAAAGAGCAATGGTCGAAGCACTCTGCCATGAAGGAATGGAGGGCCCACCAAAGCGCATCACTGTGGACAAAACTACAGTCACCAACAAGAATCTACAGGAATTTGTTACACACAATACAAGGAACTTCTTCCATATCCTTTCCATTCCAGATAGTTTCTTGTCTACAGATCCTGAGACCTGGGTGGATAATGAATCCTATGTGAAGGCTGAAGCAATTGTCAGAGAACTATGAGCAGTGAATGACACAGCCAAACGTGGAGTTGCCCTTATGCAGGACTACAATTTGCTGCTAACAATAAATGAAGACCAGATGCAATTTGCTCTGCAAGTAGTTAAAGAGCATTGCAAACGTTTTCCTGATTCTAACAAGTCAACAATCCTTCAAGGGCTAGCCACAACCTCTGACATCCAAGGCCCAGCATGACTTTGTAGTGTGTAATTTATTATCAATTACTGAAAGATACGTTTGATATTTGCTATGCCAGTGACATATTTTAACCAGTCATTATGATTGTTTTAACAAACTAATGATTGGATGAGTTTAGTATTGATTATATCTAAAATGTCCTCATTAAATTTTGTTTGCTGAATGAATTTCCTAACTGCATCCAAAATTACATTAAACATTGTCCAAGCAGAAGTATAGCAATTGTATGCTAAACTTCACTTGAATTGAGCATACCCTAAATATTGACCAATTTGGAAAATTTTTT
>JAQQPU010007211.1:9865-28880 GCA_029168905.1 Artemia sp. Kazakhstan ARC1039
CATATGGCGACATAATTCTAGTAATGGCGGCATAATCATGGTTGCAGCGATAGCTGCAATCTAGTAAAGAACTAACCATGGCCCATACTAACCAGAAAATTTATCCGTTTGTTCCTCTGGGTCTTTAACTCGTTCTTTCCCCTTACATTACTTGATGAATTGTCTTCTTTGCCTGAGTCAATTGGAGATACCGTGTCTGAAAAGTGTATTCCAAAAATTAGAGCAAACTCTTCGGAGGTTAAATTTTATTGCTCCGAAATAATCAATGCAACGAATTATTCCCAGTGGCTTATCCTGTAAAATTTAAGATTATAAAAATCAATTAGGTAGGCTATATTTAAAACAGTCAGCTTCAGACTATGAAAGTGAAATATTTTGAATATAACTCCAATTGCCTCCAAAGGTGGCAAGTGCACTACTGACGGGCCATGTTATTTCATCCCCTCCCCTTCGACCAATGAAAATCTAAAAGATATATTTTTTGTTTCAATAGGTAATTTTCGGAAGATTCACCTGAGGCGCTTTAGAATGTACGGAAATGCCTCTAAACTATTTTCGATCTGTTTCACACTATTAATATTCCGTCTGTTTTTGTTAAATGAAAGTATTAAATGAGCTGTTTGACTCACAACAGCTCTAAAACGTCTCCTAAAAATAATAATAGTAAATAAGAAACCGTGTAGTTTATTAGTTCCAGGGAATCTATACACAATGGGAGATAAATCTAAATTCCCGTTTCAATTCAAATCAATTAAGAAAAATTACATAAGCATGGGTATAAAATTTTAGAAATCCAGCTTTCTTCATTAGAATCCAGCTTTGGGTATCAAAATAAAAGAAAAATAATTGATTATGTGTTTCCTCAACATTTTGATTTTCAAGTAATCTACAAAGGAAACTGGAAAATCATGTTAAATGCCAGAAAACTAGGCTAAATAAAAAAAGTAAATAAAATACTTACCAGCTTTGACCCACTTACAAAGAAAAAAATCAGAACTTATGACAACCCCGTGGATGATTACATGATTTAAAAGAGTTATTCTTGGATTGAACATCTAAATAACAATTTTCAGAATCAGTTTCAGGATATGGGGAAGAATGTGTTTTTTTGTGTATTCCGTTTTCTAAAATTTGTTCTTTGTCCAGATCAGACAGAGAGTCCATTGTACCGTCACTATCGGTTAGGTTTGGTGAAAGAAGTTACAACGAATATCCGTGGAACCTGAGACAAATTGTAAAAGCCAAGAAGATCCACATGCATCATTCCTACGATCAGCAGGATTTGACAAATGACATCGCGCTGATCGAACTGGAAAAGCCTGTCGTTTTGACCCAGGGGGTTTACCCCGTCTGCTTACCCTCTCCAGGTATAAAATTACAAAATTAAGTGATCTACTAACATTTCACTGTGGTAACGAGCAATGTATCTATAATGTATCTACAAATTGAGCAATGTATCTAAAAATTGGTAATGAGCAATGTAACTACAAATCATGGAAATAATAAGTTTATATTAAAGAGTAAAACAGGCAAGGGATTGTGTGATTCAGTTTAATCTGTTCTGATGGAAAAGGATTTCAGTGTTCAACTGTAATCTGATTTTCAGAAGATCTCAAAGCCGCCTAGATTTTGCGCCCCCCCCCCCCCAGGTTAAGAAATACCTTTTTTGAGCATATTTTCATGGAAAAAATGCCTTTTTTATATTTTCATTGAAATATTTAAAAAAGGGCAAAATTACCTCCCCCCTTAGATTCTGAAAAATACACTCCCCCCCACCATCGCATAGTTTCGTGAATTGATACATCTTCTGGTTTTATAACTACTGATTTTATCGATCGCCTAACACCCTTGGTATCAGAAAAGAAATATTCGAGCCTCAAAGTTGGCTGATATGACAAAGATAGCATTGAGCCTCTATATAAATTTAATATTCCAAAGGGCACAGTTTACAGAAAGGGGTGGAGAAGGTTTAAATACTATACAGGCAAAAATCTTACAAGATCACTAATCAAAGAAGAACTGGTTTAACTCTCCTTTTATTTTGACGTTTATTTAAGATTACTTCTATACTCTACCCAAAGGGTACAGATCTCTAGGGGTTCCGCAACAGCAGTAGAATTGGCAAATTCGGTTTTATCATACAAGCTGTAATAAAATTTTGTAGGATTACATCAACAAACTAGCAAATTAATATTTCTAATATTTCTCTTAAATTAACATAGTCTATAATTTTCATAAGCTTTTCTACTGCAAACTCTGTTGGAAAAGAGGTTCTTATAAATCTCTTCGAAGTAGAATATATTTGAGTTAGATAAAGACGTAAATTAGATGCATATTGAAGGAAATTGGATTTTCATTTTATTACAGGCAAAATCCACAGTGAGATGAATGGAATAGTCAGTGGTTTTGGAAAGATAAACAGCCAGAAACGAACATCATTTCTTAATTGGGCCGATGTGGTTATTTGGGCAAACAGAAGATGTGGCAAAGCTTGGGGTAGCGAGACGCCTATAACGCAAGTTTGTGCACGAGGAAATAGAGGACAAGATACGTGTGAAGTATAACACAATTTTCAATATAACAACTTTTTATACTCGGTCCGTTCCTTGGGTTGGCGACGACCAGGGCAACGATAACCTTAGAACCCTTCCCCTGATAAGCTTTTTGTGAACTATCAAATGACTAATGAAATCGTTTTACAAAGACCTTCACCCCGGTACACTGCTCAGCCACGGAACCCGGGACAGCTTGCCCCAGTCGCCACCCCCTTCTTTGAACGGCGTTGTTCATACGACATAAATTCCATAATTATGTATTTAGATATTTATTCCAAAAAAATCGTCCAAAACAGTTGCACGTGAGTTTACGGAGAGCAGCACTCATGAAGTCAGCTAAACATACACGAACAAAATAACAATGATTTACTATAGAACCATGTCTGTGGTCCTATAACTAAATTTACGATTTAGAACATAAGCCGGATAAGCTAAAATAAACCTGTAGATTAAAAGTTTGTACTGTCTCCAACATATGTTTCTCTTTATTCTGATCTATTCGCAGTTCGGTTATTTATTATTGTCAGTCTTTTCTCATATTAATTTGTCCGCATGAATGGAGGCAACCGACAGAATTGACGAAAAAAACTAGTAGATGAAAACTCGTACATAATTCGGGAAAGAGCCTATAATTCGCTTACGGTAAAGCTAATGAATAAATTAGTCCCGAGACTGAATCGTGACTTTTTTCGATGAAAGAGTAAAAAAGCTCTCAGCAGGAATTTACATACAATCTTAAAGATCTTTGTAAAATACATTTATGTACTTGCAAATTTTTTACTGTTTACTGATTTTATTTTATATTGTAATGTTTGTGTGACCATAGTAGTCCTACGTATATAAATCGCTTGCATTTATTTTTCATTTATAATGTACAGGGTGGGAAAAACGACTTTCCTTATTTTTACCTTGCTCTTTGAAACAAAGAAATGAAGGCAAAGAGCTTTTATTTCCAAATAAAACTTGTATGAACAATAGAAGAAAAACATCTTCTAGGATGAAAAAAAAAAAGTTTTCATAAAATGATTACAAGGGGTATTCATAAAATACGTAAAATTTTTGTGAACAAAATAAAGGCAACGGCTTATGTAGGAGTTATATTTGTAGACTTTTTAGAAGGTCCAAAAATTGTCATAGGAGCCTATTACACAGAAGTTATGAAGAAATTTAAAGCAGAAAAAGCTTACAAGCGTCCGGGAAAGCTCTGCCTTGGAATTGCCTCCCATTTCGAAAACGCACCAGTGCATTCTTCACACGAAGTTTTGAAACAATGTTGGAGAGCATTGCTACAACATCCACCTTATAGCCCAGATTTCACCCCATCTGACTTTTCTCTGCCAATGATAAAAGAACAGTCGAAAGGCGTCCGTTTCAATAGCAGAGATGAAGCAAAACACCAAATTTCTCCCAAGAAGTCTCCAGCTTTCTTCAAAAATGGAAGCACTGCTTAGAGAAGTGCATGACCTTGACGAGGCTATGTCGAAAGTAGATCAATGGCAACAGAAAATTTAATAAGGAATCACAAAATTTTCCGTATTTTTGAATGCCCCTCGTAGGATCTAGCATGTCTTTTAAGTAGATCCAGAAGACAAGGACGTGGCTTCAGCGTCTTTATTGGGGGGGGGGGGGCCAAGAGAGGGGTCCACCTTCAGATAGTCAATGAACATGGGTTATCCTTCAGGGGAAAGCAGCGATTGTTCTGGTCTCTTCAGTTTGTTTATACTTACAGTAAATATTAAGTATTATTATATAAGTATTACAGTAAGTAACTATCTGTCAACTACAACTTCTATTTTATTCTAATAAAGATAAAACTGTAAAAACTACAAAATGATTATAAATGTTAGATTGTAAATTTGCCCCCCTAAAATTTCTGCGTCCTGGGCGAGTGCCCCATCAACTCCTTTCCTCTAAAACCCTCTGTGGGGGAAGGGGTGTTAGAAAACTTGTGAAAAATACAAGCCTAAACGTGTTTTAAAGACGTCTAAAAATTCTGATGATTCTGTTCCAAAATATCTTCTGTTAGTCTAAGGGAAAGTCAAGTCTCTTTGACGAAAGGGGCTATCACAAATATGAGCCAAAGCTGAGGTTGGACCATTAATTGGATCATATTTTTTAATCAATTGGGTCAAAGTTGAGCTGTTTTCAC
Source organism: Artemia sp. Kazakhstan ARC1039 (assembly GCA_029168905.1). Lineage (NCBI taxonomy): Eukaryota > Metazoa > Arthropoda > Branchiopoda > Anostraca > Artemiidae > Artemia > Artemia sp. Kazakhstan ARC1039. The sequence continues at coordinate 14,570 of JAQQPU010007211.1, forward strand.
TGTTAAGATTGTCTTCACTTTTTGTTCTTGTGTTACTATAAGAAGACGTAGATGGGAATTAAATCCCTTTTCAGTACCTTCTTCTTCTTGTTCCACTTTCCGTTGCTTTATTAAGTTAGTTTTGAGCCAAAAAAAGTAAGTAAGGAGCTCTACCCTTTATTGATTTCATTAGCCTGTTAGAACAAATTAAAGATGATACAAATTATGTTTTTAATAAAGTTACAGAATACATTAAAGTTGATAGCTGGACAACGCTGGTTTTTACGGAACTGGTTAGGAAACCGATAGTTTGGCCATTTTAAAACGCTGAGCCTAAGGACGCGCTTATTCAGAATTAATTATTTACAGAATACATAGCAGGTCAGCTGTCCCTGTCCTGGGACCACATGAGCATTCTTCCACCTAATGGGTGTACCAAGGGGGGTGTACCAGGCGGTTAAGAAATAAAAATAACCCGTCCCTTCCCTAAATCTTCAATAGAACATTTTTCGTCTAGTAATAACGAAGAAAAGTTACTATTTAGTAAAGACAATACTCGATTAAATTCAAAAATATTACAGAATACATTAATAAACAATGCACACGCGTCAAACAGACATAAATTAAGCAGTGGGCTCAGTTTTTACTAAGACTGTCACCAATGAGTTGGTGCAGACGACAGTAGTGCACTGTAAACACTTCGGGTGGGTGATGGCGAGTTCAATAAGCTCGGAATCTTTGCCAGTTTTACCGTTAATATTAATGTACATTTCCCCCTTCCACTTCCTTCAACTCCCGCGCACTCATCATAGAACACAGAATCTCGTAGTTGAACTATGCATTATTCCAGCATCCCCGTGCATCGTATCATTCAGTTGCATGTGATTCGAAAATGATGTCTTAGCAAATCAAAAAGTACACCCATTAAATTACCATTATCGAAACCTTATACAGGAAAATTGCGCAGTACATGATGCTCATTGAACAACGAGTAACATCACTTTTTTTTACACGGGCAGCAGTGATATGTCCTCTTATTTTTCTTCTTCGCTATCGAGGCACTGGAACATCATAGAGCTGTTTAAGGACTCGTAAAAGATAAATCTTATATCTTATCGTCTTTTATATGCCTAGACTCGATAAGGCCATCATAAAGTGCCACATGGTGCACTAAAAGTGCAATTTGGGTGACCTTTTTGGAATGGAAAGGCTGGGCCGGACACATGGACATCATATAGAGCTAAATATGGGCTCATTTATAAACTGACTTTTATATTTAATTGTTCTTCATAAATTTGGCTTTATGAGACAATAATAAAGTGACACATGGCACCCAAAGACCCAAAAACATGACACTTTGGGTTTTTTTTTCTTCTTTTTTGTAATGAAAAATAACAAAAAAGGGTGCTGTCCAATGAAAAAACTCGGCCGACAAATTTGCCCCCACCTCTTCAGAAATTCTCCTCTGTGGAGAATCACCCTGGAAATTTTCTTTACATTTGAAATAGTGACAATATCTTCAATTTAAAATATTCGAAAAGAAAATGTGTGAATTATTAACTTATTCGTTGAGCATTGCTTAATTAAGAATATCCAGAAAACCTGAACGATTCCTGACAGCATTGTGGTAGAAACTTTATATTAATTAAAACCTACTAGGGATGCCAATCGGATGGGAAAAATTGACACCTAGAGTTTGAAAATTACCTTCCCCTTCGTGTCTTTGTTGAAAAAAACGAAATCTAGAAAAATTACACAAAATTTTTTTTATGCTAATCAGGGTATGGGAGGTATACATTTCCAGATGGGGGAGGAAGCCCTGAATTTTACTTTTAAAATTCCCTTCACCAAGCGAAGCTCAGTCTCCTAGTGCTGCATATTAAAACTGATATCAATAGATATAGAGTATGGACTGGTACCGTTTATTTGTGAGCACAAAATTTCTAATTTATGAGAAAAATATACATGTTTTGTTCGGATTTACTTTATCCTCTTGCAGTAGAGCATGTTTTATCCTCTTGCAGTAGAAATTTCGTAGAGCATTCTGATGAAGTGATAAATGTCAAACAAGTAACACTGGCCTTACGTGAAATGTGATTAATAACAGTAAAAATCCTCCGCACATTTATTTCCACTCTTTTTTGGGGGCTGGTTAAAAGAAATAGAAATATTTAGAAATGCGAAAATAGCAAGAAGTCAGCATGGTATTTTACATAGAGGCCGATCTACATTTATGGGTTAGTAGTGAATCCAAAACGCAAGAAATAAAATTTTATCAGGGCTCACTAGTCGTTTCAGTTACAATTAAGAAAATTTGGAGCTATATTGGAGTTTTTATTTAAATAAAATTAAATGATTCCTGGAGCTGATCTCTCCCCCTACTAACTTTTATGACTAAACTACAACCAATTTGACCTATCCAGCTACAGTACGAATATTATCACAAGAAGTACTAAGACTTAATTTCTTTTTTGATGATTTCTTTTCATGTTTTTCAATGAAAAATAATTTCTTATTTTAATAGATTTTTTGTCTTTCAATGATTCCATTTCTGTTCTATTTGCAGATGTATAGGATGTATTCATATCCACTTTTGAAAGTTTTAAAACAGGAAAATCTTATATTAAACGGATAGATTTAAGGAATTAAAAGACCCTTACTTATCAGGGGAAACAATTTGACCAGAGCAAACGTGATGAAACAGGAAGTATAGAATATTTTCGCAATTTTACAATTAAATATGCTCACCTATTTATTTCATTATAAGGTATCAACAGCAATATATTTGAATAAATAATGATGTCAAACATATTATGAGGTGTAATGGACCCCGTTTTTCGCCTTTTTTTATATTAAAAACGAATATGGATAAAAAAATCATCTGCTCAAAGTAAACAACGAAATTGAAACTTAAAACGGGCAGCAGTTTTAAAGTTACTTAATAGTTTTCGTCTCCAAATCATTGGAGGGGGGGGCAACTACCCCCCCCTCAACGACGCCACTGCCAGAAGAAATAGAATCATATCAGGAAAAAACCATCACTTTGTCCTATCCAGAATCTGGAAACGTTTCATCAGATGTTCTTTGTATATCAAGCGACTCTTCAGTCGAATGAGGAAGTACACTGATATGTTTTTTTTTTGTCCTTTTTTAGCTTCTTCACACTTGATAGAATTAAAGCATGAAAATCTAAAATTATGCCATTTCGATTTATACAACCCAGAACCAATCTATAGCCTTAAATATATTTAGATCAATAAATTCATTCCATCATCTTTCAGGGCGACAGCGGTGGACCTCTCATTGCCTCCACTCGCTCCGGATCATACGAATTGGTTGGCATCACAAGTTTCGGTGATACCTGTGGCTCCTCCTTCCTACCGGGCGTTTACACCCGAGTTTCAGTTTTCCTTGAATGGATGACATTAGTCATGGCCCATATATGACAGCTATAAGACTATCATGACAATTAAATTATTTTGTAAATTATAAATTTAAAAAGCGTATATTAGATACAGTCATTTCTATGCGTTCTATTCTATACAATAGGAACACTTCTAAAGTTTTATCAGAAACTGAGAAATTCAAAGCCTTATTAGATAAAGGGGCTATATTTTTTTTGTTTTTAATTTCTTTCACGAAAACTGTTTGTAGCAAACTTGAGGAAAAATAAATGACCAGCTATCATCATAAATCTAATACCATAAATTTAGTTTCAGCATCACAGTGGTACCACACTGTATTTCCAAGTAATTTTTGGATTGTAGCAAATGTTTCTGAAATATTATACGGCTTTTGGCTCATATTATATCGTTCTTTTCAAGTAACGTAAAATAATGATATAAATTAACATGATATAGCGGCATTTGTATTTTCCAACGATTGCGCCACCGTATGATTTTTACAGATTATTTATCATTTGACGTCTATAATCTTTCTTATTATCGCTCTATGTATGGCTGTAAATGATACATATTATTAACACACAAGTGTATCACTAGCCAAAACTTTTGGGAGGAGACAATTGATTTTACTCACTGTGGTCATTTTTAAGGACTATTTACTGACGCAGATTCACCGACCAGATCATGAGGAGAGCGCATTGAGATGATGATGAAATCGGTAAAATCACTGCAGTAAAATCACAAACAATCGCGGTAAAATCTCAGTTACATATTCCCATCTATTCACAAAAAATTGTCCAATGCTGATTATTCATATGCGCAGAAGATACCCATGGACACGTGGGGTATAAGTAATTCAAGAGGTTTCATTTTGGGTATTCGGTCAACGAAAAAAGAAGTGAGGCTCTATATGTATATTGACCCGTTTCAAGTACCCTACTGGGGCACTGTAGCCTATATGAATTCTTTGAATAGAATGATGTTGCCTATATGTATTATATTTCCCCTGGCCACTTCGTATAGAATTAGCTTAGTATAAAGATAAAAGAAGGCTCCTTCGAATGGAAATCGAAACTTCCGGTGCCCTTTAAGAGTCAAAACTGCTTGAACTAACCTCGAAAAATAATTCCAGAAACAGTGTCAGAGTGTTAAGTGCTTTGGAAATACGAAAAAGTAGGAGATATCTGTCCATTAAAATCGGCTATTTCAGTCTATCGAAAGCGACATTTACTTTTCTGAGGTTTATTAGATAAAAAAAAAGTTTTTTCAACTGAAAGTAAGGAGCAACGTTAAAACTTAAAACGAACAGAAATTATTCTTCAGCACCTCGCTCTTTACGCTAAAGTTTTCTAGTACTTTTAAAAAAGCTTCTTATTGTTCCAATTAAAAGGACATAGTGTTTCAGGGGTCGTTCTTAAAGAATTGGGACATAACTTAAACTTTACCGAAACAGCGATGTGTTGAAGAAGACCGACCCCCCTCATGTACGTAATAACTTCTGTTCGTTTTAAGTTTTAATTGCCGCTCCTTATTTTCAGCTGAAAAAAAACTTGTTTTTTATTTAATTTCTGATCGTTTTTTAAATAGTGCCAGGAAATCTGGCTACACCTCCACGGATTTATTCTCAAGACAATTCAATCGTGGTAAAAATTTACCCCAGAGAATTACCCTTAACAGCCCCACCTGTAAAATTGAGTCAGCAAAGAGGAAGCAAGACATAAGACGAATTTTGTACAGGAATTCTGGCAAATTCCCCTGTGTAAAATTTCCCTGAAAAATTCACTACCTGGAAACTTCCCTCCCCATAGAAAATCCGACCAGCACAAAATCCCCTCCCCCCACCGGAAAAATGTATGCATACTTCCAAATAGCAAATACTATACATAAACAATGGGCAAATTTTGTAACTTAAAGACCTTCCCCCGCGGGCTGTGGGGGGGGGGGGGGGAGGGGGTCATGATATCTCCATTGGCATAGTTGTTCGACCTTTCAACTATGCAAAAGAAATGGTTACCTCAAAATTTTGATCGGACGATTTTAGGAAAAAAGGCCACCAAATTTTTTGGTCCCTTAAAAAGAGCACTAGATTTCTTAATTTCCGTTCGAATGAGCCCTCTCCCAATATTCTAGGACCACTGGGTCGAGACGATCACCCCCTCAAGAAAAACGCATCCGTGATCTTTCTTCTGGCAAAAAATACAAGTTCAAGTTCCATTCAAGTTTCCACAATTTGCTAATAGGAGCTTGAAACCTCTACAATAGGGTTCTCTGATACACTGAATCTAATAGCGTGATTTTCATTAAGATTCTATGATTTTTAGGGGATGTTTTCCCCTTTTTTCGAAAATAATGCAAATTTTCTCAGGTTCGTAACCTTTAATGGGTAAGACTAAACTTAATGAAACTTATATATTTGAAATCAGCATAAAATTAGATTCTTTTGATATATCTTTTGGTACTAAAAATTCCGTTTTTTAGACTTTCGGTTACTATTAAACCGGGTCGCTGCTTACTTACAGTTCGTTACCACGAACTGTTTGATTAAGAGCGTGATTTGCTTAATCATATTTTTACATTTTGAGTGATAGTCGAACGTAAAAAATTTGTAGTGTTTTTTTTAGCTATACATTTTCTTACGCATAATTTCCCATCTTTTTTTTTTTACTGGATTTAAAAATGATTCTAGCATTCTCTGCTTCTTTTATAAAATGACAGTCAATTTCAATTATAAAACAGTGCCTTGCGGGTATGATACATGTATTTTGTTGTTTACTATTTTATGCATAAATACCCGCCTAATAAAAAATAATTTAGAATATGTGATAAAAACTCTCAGAAAATTACCGAATCTTCTTCAGTTTATTGTTTTGGAAGAATATAGAGTTTTTTGCTAATTTTTTAACATTAACAGTTTATTTCAAAAAGCTTTTTAAGACTGCTTTACAGTCGCGCCAATTCAGGAAATATTGCGGGGGGTGCAAAATGTATTTTCGAAGTCTGGCCAATTTTTTCAGGTTTATCCAACGAAAATATCAAAAAGATATTTTCCTGAATCTAAAGAGGAGGGGAGATTTAATTCTACCCCCTCCACAAAAATGACACCTCTAATGCTTCAATTTACGATTCATGAAAACATTTTCAGTCAGACTGTTTTCTCCTCCTTCCACCTTGTTTTAAGAAAGCCTTCCATAAATAAAAACGTGATATTCTAGAAACCAAGATGCACTTTTAAGACTGCTTCTGTAAAAACCATCTAACCACCTTCACCATGAGGATGAGGTCTTTAGAGTATTTGCATCTAAGATACAAAATCTAAATACCATAATTCCAACACAACTTTATATTGAATTACGATCATATAAAATTACGTAAGATATAATATGAATACAAATTGACAATATGGCATCTAAAAACACTATACGTGCCTCAATCGTCCCTGGTTATGTTATAAAATACATATAGATCATATTGGCAAATATGTATAACAAAATATCCTTTTATTTCCTTAAAAATAAAATCATAATACAAGATAACATCTAAATTAACCGACAGAGTATTATGTGTTGTAGAAGATACTGAAAGAAAACAAGAGTAAAACTGGAAAGATTGGACATTAACTAATTCAGACTGCAATGATGACTCAGGTGTATTAAGAGAAACTACGGAAGGCCTTAAAAGAGTGCTGAAAGGGGCGTAATTTGAAATGAGGTAGGAGGGGGGGGGGGGCAACTGTCCCTCTCAGACCTCGGCTTGCCTCCCCCAGACCCCAGCTGGAATTTAGTTTCTTCCAAAATCTTGTCAAAACTAAGATAAACTCGCATAATTCAAGCATCAACAGAAACAGATGAGTTTTTTTCAGTACATTTACCTTATTAGTACTATAAAGTACATTTATAGTATTAAAAATTACCTGGTACCAAATGGCTTGTTTTTTTAGTTTTAACTGTCATTTTCATTTGATTTGGGAAAAGTGGCTCCAACTTTGCCCCCCCCCAGGATTTAAAAAAATTACGCCACTGTGGTGAAAGTACTAGTTATAGAAGAACCCGAAGCGATACGTAGATAAGTACTAAAGAAATGCTAATAAGAATTTGAAATCTAGGGAATTAGGGGTTAATTACTAAAAAAAAATTATAGGGGGATTGACCCTATTCGCAAATGGGTACTATCGTCTCTCAGAGACACCTGCAATGAAAATGCAGAAAGAGGATCACCAACGATATATATATGCATTTCCTCAGCCAGAAAAAGAAGACAAAATGAAGGAAACAAAACATAAAAAGAAACGAGGATATGATACAAAATATCGTGCTGAGGTAGGTCTACAGAAGAATATGAATAAAATAAGCAGTATTTCTTTGATAAGAATTGGCTAAGAGTATTCTTAGAAGTAGGCGGAATAAATGATATTTCAAAATATTATTATAGGAAAGACGTCGCTTCCAGTCTCCTCAGCAAAACAATAGCCAACAAAAGACATATATTTAGGGCCTGGTGATCGTCCAAAAATGCCCGAAAAAATAAGGGAAAATGTCGATTTTTTTTTTATTATTTTGGAGTAGATAAATCTCCAACGTTTATCGGACCCGCTATCGATATGGAAGTCTCAAAAGCGTCTAGACGTCTATCTCCTTGGGAATTCATTCAAATACCCTTGCATTAAAAATTAACCAAGATCACAGCTATAATAAACCCGGGTAGTGATTTTCAAAAAGGTATTTCATGGTCATTGTTCACATTGCTTGCAAAAAAAAAGTTAAACCTCATCAGATACCACTACTTAAACTATTATGCATTCAAATTCCATGCAACTGTATGAACCTCTATGCAAATTCTATGCATTTGAAATCATTTTTCGGTTTCAAATCAATTTTCTGATTTTTAAATCATAATTCATATCCTTGCGGCCAGTTCCTTACATATATTGTACTTGATCCGAGTTTAATTCCAACACAAGCCGGTGTTTATTTAGAATTATTCTAGTATTAGTAATAATTTATTTTTAAACGCTACAAACAAAATTAAGCGGTAGCATATCAAAAGCGTCGCTTGCAAGGGTGTGCTACAAGAATAAAAAATAACAACAAAGTTTACAACTATCTTTTGCAGCGTATACTTTCAACGAATTTGCACATTTTCCCCAAAATTTAGGACTTCCATAGAATTTTTAAACAAAAGGAAAGCGTTGGGAAAGGGAAGGAAAATAAAAGGAAAACAAAAGAAAAGCCCAGTTTGACAGTGAAGTAGGCAAAGTTCTGTAACAGGTTACAGATCTTCAAATAGCAGGTTTTGGCGAGGCCACATTTTTGACAGAAAGCCAAGCCCTACAAATGTTGGATTAATATCTGGTTATCAGAAAAGGAAATTAAGTTTTGACTATTGAAAATGTTATCTCCTAATACAGCTAAAAGTATATCACTTCTTTTACTAGACTGGGTTATATGCATTTAATGGTCTAGGGCCTAAAAAAAACATTTAATTATTCTTTTATTTGAGTTTCATTTGAAAATCTGTTTCAATGGTTGATCAATATATAGTGTTTTTTATGAGCAAGTATTTTTGTATGTAAATATGGCTAAGTTTTTGTTCAGAATGTTGCAAACACATCCATGGCATTTTGCAAAAAGGGCCCAAGTCCACTTTTTCCGAAAATGAGTTAAGCATATGGTTCGAAAGAACTCAAAGAGATCTATCGATTGGTGTATTCAGAAATGGGCTTATTTTCAATCCTAACCAAGTTATAAATTGTTCTAAAAGGGCGTAAAAAAGAGCGCAAGTCCCTTACCTTCTAAGTAAAGAACAATTCAGCAATTTGGACATTTCAAGCGAATTCCGATCGGAAAGTTAACTAGAAATCAGTCTTTAAAGTTTAGAGTTTTTTAAATTATGATTTGTGGGAAAGAGTTTTTACTGTGCATTCTATTTTAATTTTGCTCTCCTGTAAAATTAGGAAAAAGTGGACTTCGGCCCTTTTTTGCAAAACGCCATGGACATCACTTCTGCAGCTCACTTAAGACCAACCAACTATTAAACTGTATCAAGCATATAGGAAATAACTTAAAAGATGAAATTTTAGAATACTTGTACGTTTTGTTACACAATTAAATAGCAGAAATATTGATTCCATTACTGTTTGTTTAGGCACAGAGAGCAGTAGCACAGAGTTTAACGTGTAAGAGCTCTTAAAAAGTTTTCCTAATTAATTTATATTTGTTGTCTTCAAAATTACGAATCAAAGAGGACAGCCTTTGAAACTCCGATGGTCGTATATTTGAAAGTAAAATTTATTCATTAAAAGAAACATCTTACGGTGTCAATGGTCTGGCCTATGGTCTAAATTCTCCTAAAATAGCATACACAAGAAAATTAGATAAATTGGACATCTCCTTGTTAGAGTCCAGACTGGCTTTGACTAGCTTACTAGTTAACCAACCGGGGCAAAGAAGAATCAATCCAAACAAAAAGGAACAGTTTTCACTGGAAGATGTTAAGCAATACGCAAGCGGCGTAAGGCTTCAAATAAATCATTACTGAAAGGATATGGCGTACGCCTACTCAGCGAGACAACAGACGATAGGGTTAAATTGCACTTATTTAAATGAATTAGAGCTTTTGCAAAAGATAGTGAGGATTGACTATTGCAAACAAAGCCTTCAACTACTACGCGCTCCAATAAGTAATTAGAAATAATAGATTATAGATAAAATTTACGAAAGAAGAGGTTCGAGCCCACTTAATCTCGACTTTAGAAACAAACGACACAGAGTACTCGACCATGTCCTCAGAATACACAAAAATTAAATCCCTTAGAATAGTTTTAATAAGCAGCCTAAAAGGGACAAAAGCATGAAATCCTAAATTATGCTATGAACGCAAAAAAATAACTCTTTGGGATTTATTAGGAGGTAGCAATAGGAGAAACTATAAAAAGGTGGGATGGATAGGGAGTGACTGCAAATGTCATGGTATAAAGCAGGTTGGTACTGCCACGGGTAATAGTCGTAGTGTAGCGTTAGTACATATAATGATTTAAACTAATTTAGGGAAACTCCTGAGAATTATAAAAGGAAAGACAAAATGAACTAACATTCCATGGAATGTAAACAGTCACCGGCACATTTAAACTTCAACTTCAAAATAAAAGGGTAAGACGACGTGATTCAATTTTAAGTATGTTTTCCTACAGGCAACTATGACGGCTTCAGTTTTGAAAAGACTTCATCGTTGTGAACTACTTTCATTTGGGAAATCTTGAGTGACCATATGGACATCACGCTGGGAATAATGGAGATTGTCTCTATCAGACTCTTGTCTTAGATTAAACATATTCTGAAAAAAATATAAAGCAAATCAATTAACAATTGCAAGAATTCTAACAACCCCAAAATCTAACAATTTGGTGCCATTGTACTTATGGAATTCAATAATTCTGATGATGGTCCTTCTTTAAAGACATTAATCGTGAATCAAATTGATATTTCACTATAGATGAAATCCACCACTAATGATGAAGTACATAAAATGGCGTTTGAGATAAAAAGTACACCGGCCGGTAGTGATTCAGTTAATCATTTTGTGCTAAAAACTCAGTTTCCTCACGTTTTGGTTGTTTTTACTTCTCTTATTACCGAACGTTTTAGACAGAAAAATTTCTGCATTGTAAAAAAATTACTTCAAATAACTCTTGCGTTTAAGAATGGTAACAAGAATATCTTTTTAAATTGTTGACCGGTAACCTTGACAATGATCATAGCCGTTTTTTTAACATAGAACTTATTTTTTTGCTAATGTTTTGCACACGTCTCTTTCCTAAATGTGGCCCTCCCTACTACCAAAAACTGTACATGGAAGTCTTTTTTTTCTAATTTTTTAAGATAAACATGGTTGGCTAAATTTCCACATAACATAATCAAAGAATCAGATTTGTACCTTAGGGTAGCTAGTTTGCTTTTGGTACTGATTAAGGCATTTGAAACAATAGATCTCCGGATATTATCACGAAAATGTGAATTTTACGGACTAAGAGGTGCTACCCAGAGTATCTCCATTCAAATTCTTCAAGTAAAAATTTTGTTAGTTGTGGAGTCCCCCAAGGTACTCTTTTGGGTCCTACTTTCTTTCGAATTTTTACTAATGACCAATCAACTGCTATTGATGCTCTCTGCAGCGCTAAGGACGCTGTTGACCCTGCAATTCTTTGACTGAATCCACTACACTTTTATTTGCTGACTATACAACCTTGAAGTGTTTTGCCCTAACTGGACAACTCCTCAACTCCTCGATTAGCACAGCAAACAGTAAGATATGTCCAAGGCTACACGTAAATCCTCTTGGTTTGACTATAGGCAAGTCAAATTTTACTATTTTTTCATGTTCCAGAAATCATTATCCTTGATTCCAGAAATACCAACTGAGATGGGAATCATTAGGCGTACATCTCTTAAGTTGCATTGGTATTTATATTTATGGAACTTTATCATTTACTTGCAGTGCTAAGGATCTTAGAATGTAATAAAATCCGATGAATCTTACATAGTCCCCATTTATACAGAACTACATCGATCATTTATGTAATAACATTAAACTTGATGAATCTTATATATCTGGAATCAGCAAAATAAGCCAATAATTTTGCTGTATATTGATGTAAAAATTTCATTTTTTAAAATTTCGTTACAATTTAGTCGTTACAATTCACTCCTTACATATATGCAGTTCTTTGTAAAAACATTGATTTTCTTTTAAATGTTTTCTTTCGTTAGTTACAAAAGCACGTATATGTGACAGATTCCTGATGTTATAATAATAGCATAAGCTACTACAGTGTTATAGAAAATGCCGTTTTTCGTAAAAAATTGATTATATTAAAAAAAAATCAAGTACAAAAGGCCCTAGACGTGGCAATTTCCTTTAAAATGAGCCATTAAACAGCTCTCTATGATGTTCCAGTGCCCCGCTATCTGTTGAAAAGAAAAAATAAAACAAAAAGATGCCGTATATGCAGAATATCGTAGTTCAAGCAACTTATCTTCTTTTTCAAGCCAATAGATTTTCCTCGTTATTCAAGCCAAGGGACGACAAGTTTCCTAAATAGGGGTTTCGGACAAGGCGGTTCTAATAGTGTACTTCTTGCTTTGACATGACACTATGTTCAGGAGTTATGGGCTATTACATTTCTTAGTATTGGACGTGATCGTCTCTTACTAGGTTGCTAGCTACCGCTGCGACCCGGATCACTTAATTTAGGGATAACCCTGGAGTCTACCATGTTGGCGTAAATGTTCCCTACGGAATAGGGAAAAAATACATTTTGAAGGAAAAAAAAAGATCTGTCTACGTCGAATTCTTAGCCCAGTAAGAGCAAAAACGTGAGACTGAGAAAAAAAAAATCGAAGTTTCTTAACTATCCCTGACAAGGGAAACAAAGAATTTAATTCACTATAGTCATATTTAAATATGACTTAGCTTCAATAACGTATACACACTTTTAAGGAAAAACGAAAAAAAGAAAGAAAATTACTGAAGTGGCCATTTTGAGTGAACACACTAAAGAATACTATCGATTTAGTTTTAAAAATTTTCTTGATATACAGTGAATATAGTATAGTACAGCGTATACTTCTTCTTTCTCTTTTTTTGTCAATCCATATGAATGCCTATGGCCGAAATGGCGGAAACACACAATTTTGTTTTACGACTCTTCCTTTACAGAGTAGCATGTTTAGTCAACATTCTTCAATATTTTACAGCACAGACTTGACAAATAATATAAATTTGAAATAATTACGGAGAAAACTAGAAGTTGCGTGTTTTCATTTCTTTTTCTTGGGTGCTTCAGTAAGGTCAAAGGCTTACATGAGTGTAAAAGAATAATATAGTCAATAATTGAACACTTAATAAGCTAATCTGACCTAGTCCAATAGATCTATACTTTATTTAGGCTTTAGCACCAAATGAATTTGATGACTAGGAAATCCATTAAATAACAAGGATATTCCCCTATAATAGACATTAATGTCAAAAAATAAAAGAGTGTATGGCTACCAAAAACTAAATTCTTTATTTTAAAAGCCAATTTGACAAGGTCAACTCTAAACTACCCTTCAGAAAATTTCCACATTCACACATAAGCAAAAACTTCAATTTTCAAGGTTTTTTTTCGGCAATTAATTTGCGCCTTCAAATAAACCAACAAATCCTCCCTTTCAATTTTTCTGCTTTTTGCTTGATGCATTTAGCCAAATTGGGCTTATACTGATTGAGTCCTTATATAGAGTATATACAAACAAGAAGATTAGAAGTGAGGACTTCCTCCTAGAGTTGGGCAAAAGGACATTCCCGACAGAAAGGTTAAGAATTCTAGCATAATATTTTGATATCTAAAAGACCCCCCCCCCAACAGGTAATATTCTTACACCAAATGATATGCTTCAGTGTCAACCATTTTCAATTTTTTACATATTCATACATTTTTGAAAACTTCAGAGATAATCATTTGGATTATTATGCAATCTGACCATAAATTGTGGTCAAAATGACTATTAACGATTTTAACTGCTTGCTTTCCATAATCATCATTCCCCATTGTGTAATAAAAAAGAAGAAAAAGAAGCAAAAATCATAAAAATCATAAAAAATCAGATAAAAATACATATTCCTATGTCATATAAACTCGTTTTGATCCTTTTATGGTTGGCAACAAAGAAATAATTGCAGCATAACCTGTCACGAGGAAAATTGTTTTTTATGTGTTATTGTGTTTTATAATAATAATAATAATTTATTTTGACCCTCTATAAATACAAAATGCACTTAGAGGAGTATGGAAAAAGAAATTTCTAAACACTTATAAGCGTTATTTATGTGTTTTATGTTTTGCTCTGATTATCCTCCCAAATTTGCTGTTACTTTTCTTTCCTCTCTGTTCT
>JAQQPU010007212.1:0-14774 GCA_029168905.1 Artemia sp. Kazakhstan ARC1039
CAAAGCGCGGATGATTCACTTCCTTTGTAAACTATTTATACAAAAAGAAATAGAAAAAAAACAATGATTCTAGGGATCAAAGCTGCATATGAAAACATTGCTTTTAGAGACAAAATGAAACATCATAACGTCCAGCGCTAAGTATATCTCCTAACTTTTTAGTAGCTGTGTAGAACAAATTTACAACACTTCTAAAGCTCTGGGAGAGACAAATAGCCTATTTCTTCATTTGACACTGGCTCTATATATATTATAGAACATGTCATGTCCAGGTCTATATGAAAGTATTGATTATGTAATGTCAACTGAAATGAGAGCCTGGTGCTGAGATGTCTAGTTATCCTTCTAGCAGTTTTTTCGGAAAATAAACAAATTTATTTACTAAGAAACTAGAACAGAATCTACAAAATCACAATGCCATAGAACAGAGATTACTAGACTTTTACTGCGGGTAAAATTACATTAAGAAACCCGAGATAATATAGGTTCTTCCGAGGGCAGAACACACATTATTGAATATATGGGTATTGTATTGTTCTTCTCTCTTCTAAGGTATATTACACACCAGTGTCATAATTTCATCGAAATCGCGGGGGGAGGGAGGCAAAGTTGGAGCCAATTTTCCCAAATCAAGTGTAAAACACAGTGTAATGAAAAATGAGCCGTATACTACCGTAAAGCCGAAGATATGCGCAAGAAAACTGACCCGTTTCTCTGGATGTTTGAACTCTGCAGGCTTATCTTAGTTTTGGCAAGATTTTTGAAGAAACTAAATTTCAGCTGGGGTGGGGCAAGCTAGGGTCTGGAGGGGGCAGTTACCTCCCCTTGCCCTATGACAAATTACACCTCTGTCCATAAGAGAAAGACGCAAAAGGACTGCTTGAACAGCATTGTTCGGTGTTTACAGTAAGACTATTCTGCAGAATAAACTAGCTCTAGCCACTTAGTTTCTACCTGACAATGATGACTGATACATAAGGTTCAAAACCCAGTTTACATCACAGGGCTTCAACAGAAGTCCAAAACGAACATCAGCTATCCCTGCATAATTTTTTTCCCCCAACGAAACCCTAACAGCCCTACCCACCGAACAATCCTAGCGGCCAGCCTGCCAAAAACCAAACCTAGCGACCTAGTTTCTACTTGTAAATATTGACTTCTGACTACGGTTAGACACTAGATTTGCATCACAGCGTTTCACCAGCAGCCCGGAACAAACCAAATAGCATCTATCTCTGAATAAAAAAAAGAAGATAAATAACTCATTCTATCATTACTGTACTAGTAAAAAAACAACAACTATAGAATAGGCCCTCCTCAGATGCTTAAAATATAAATGAGAAAGTACAAGTTAAATGACAGAATAGAAAAGGCCCAAGGCACCAATGATGAATTATAATTCTGTAGCTGCATTTCTGAGTAATCGCAAGAAATCTTTACAGTTTGTCGAGAAACAAATGAATCATTTCTCCTTCATTAAGGTTCTAGTACGTAATACATCTTTGGAAATAGTGGTTTGTGACAAAAAAAAGTTGACAATGATAAGATCCTTGGCTGTTTATGTTTCCTAACTTCGCCAGAACATATCATCAACCATATTGTATACTACCGTATCTGCCAAAAATCAGATATAGGATTAATTCTGCGCTTCTGGAAATGTCTAAATGACTTTAAACTGGATTTTAGTTTACTCAAAGCAGATATTTAATTCTGATTTTTTGCTCCAATTATGATTTATGATAGTATGAGATCTAAATTATGATTTATGATAATATGCAAGATGCGCGACGAATTATCCAAAAATCCATCTTTATTGGAAGACACGATGCAAAGGACAATACTTAAGATGTTGATGTGAAAAGTTAAAGAACAATCAACCCTAGTAGTCCATATTGGGCATACATTATCATTCCGTGACTTAGCTACTTAACAAAACGGTCCAAAATTGCCTTGATTGATCAGCTAAAAAGGTTCCACCAATCCGACACAAGTTTACATTTTTATGTTAAGTAGCTTAAGTTATGAAATGCCAATTGGTGCATTCCAGGTTCGTTTTTGGTAACAAAAAGTTACCAAAAACGAACTTTTTCAAAATATCAGATAAAAACAAACATTCATAGTTATTAATAGTTATTGGCTAATAAGGGGATAATCTTTATAATTTTTAATTGTATCAATCTCTTTCACTCCAAAAATATTAATATTATGTTAATATTAATCAATATTACAATCAATATTACTTTTCTGCTGATATGCTGATGATTAGTTTATCTGTGCCACTGTACATGTGACCGAAATTTGTGTTGTTGCTTCACTTTCAAATAAAAGGATTTGTCCTTATTGAACTGTTATTTGTACGTCGTGGAAAGGCAGTGTGGTCTTCGAAAATACCTAAGCCCTTGCTTACTTCAGAATTCTTCCTGGTGGACATCAACCTTAAGTAACTTCTGTACTTAATGTACAGTAACTACGGCTTACAACCTGGAATGCTCCCACTGCCAAACCATTGACGAGGTTATTAAGTTAATATTATTCTTTAGACTTTAACATCGGTGCATAAAAAAAGAAAAGTTTTGCTCATCTTTCGTTTTATCATCTGATAAACATGATCAGTGAGATGGAAACGTCTGATTCCTGCCTAATTCCAGACTAATGGTACACGTAAAATATATGAGGAATTAAAACTTGGGTTCCTAGAGCAAACTGGCGTAATCATTTTACTGAGAGGGGGACAAGGTTGTATCCAGGGGGGGGGGATTACCCGGTTTGAACCACCACCCCCCGAAATTTTTGACCGAGTCGAAAATTAGTCTAAAAAATACCTGTAAAGACAAAACCTTGCCATAAAAAAAATGCTATAAAAAAAAAATCGGGTAAACCCCCCCCCGAACAAAAATCCAGGATACCTGCTTGGAGGGGGAGGGAGATTGACTTCATACAATTTCGGAAATCTAAAGTATATTTATCAATACAGGCGGTACTGGTGACCACAGCAAGGCTCCAAATAGAATTAGTACCGTTTTACAAATTACCTCCTTTCACCTCTACTCACGCGATCTCAAGATAATAATTTTTCTTGAGTAAATAAGGATGAATCAAACAAAAAATAAAGACTAGCGGGGAAAAAATTAAACATAAAGCGCTTTATACATCGCAATAAATTAATAAACATTATGACATAACGTTGGTCAGAATGTTGAAAAAAGTGAATTTCAAAGCCAGGATTTTGAAATTTACTGGCAGAGGAGGGTTCTTTGAGTCAGTCTGTGCGCAGAGAGTCAGTTTGAGTCAGTGCGCAGAGAAATTCTTCCTTTTCTCCTGTGGCGAAGGTATGATTATCAATAGTATTCATTAACCTCTGGGATGGTTTCATTAATAAAGCAGACATGGGTAGGTATAACTTGGACTGAAGTATGGAGAGGGGGATTGAACTACTAGCTGACCAGTTAAGCAATCAGGGGGGAGGATTATAAAGCAGTGGAACGTAAGTAAATGAGAATAAAATAAATGACTATATATAGCCTGTGCCTCTCTTTTCATAGGAAAACTATACCCCACTTCTTTATGCACCTTTCCTTTGGTCATATCTACTGCATATCATTTAGCTTACTTAAGCAGAGTCCTTTAAATAAAAGTAATAAATAGTTTTTTTCTTACTCAACGTTGAATGATGATACGCAGGATTAGATGTCGCCTGTGATTTATCGGGAGCAGTCTTTGGCGAGTCCGTCCGCGATGAACATACAGTTTGATCATTTAGATCATTATCACAGTCAGGTTTGCTCCGCCTTGATTCTAAACAAAAAAAAAAAAATTGACAAATAAATAAATGTTGTTTAATAAAGATTAAACATATTAAATAATCTACACGTTATGCAATAAAGCTTCTCTCTCCCAGGGTGCGCCCTCCAATTCTTACTACGTTGCTGCTAGTTTCCGAAAAGGCGTTTTAAAACTTGTACCCACAAATCAGTGGCGCAATCTCATCAAAATCCTAGGAGAGGGGGGGGGGGCAAAGTTGGAGCCAATTTCCTCAAATCAAGTGAAAATGACAGTGAAAACTCAAAAAGAGGCTTATCCTAGTCTTGACAATATTTTTGGAGAAACCAAATTTCAGCTAGGGGGGTGGGGGTAAATTAGAGTCTGGGTTCCTATCTGATTGGACATTATGAATAGTTATGACATCTGAAGTTATAACGGCTGATCTTCTGACAGCGGTATCAAAAAGAAAAAGATAGCTTACTTGTTAAAAAATGTTGTGATTCAAATACTTGTCATTTTTTACAGGCTTAATCTTCCTCAATCTCTCTCAATCTACCTCAGTCTCTCTTAATCTCACTCAATCTCGCTTAATCTCTCTCGAGTTCAACTTTGCTCGAGTTCAAGTCTAACTTGGCTATTGGGCTGACCGCCAGGGCTCTAACCCCGAAACGTGGTAGGCGAACTTCTACGGAATCGACACTTCCGGCCCGTAAGAACCGAAGACTAGACTTGCTACCTGCCGTCTCTGTCAGATTTGATGATCAGAGCCACTATCCTACATGGCAAGCGCAGAAGATTCGTTGCCGACAGTGCGTCTATCCTCATACTAGGGTGAAATGCAAAAAGTATGAAATAGGCAAGGGCGGATCCAGGATTTTTTTTCGGGGGGGGGGAGGGGAGGTTACTAATTTTTTACTTTTTCAGGGGGGGTACTAATTTTTGACTCAGTTTTCGACTAATTATACTGATTTTTACCTAGGTTTTACTAATTTTCGACTTATTTTCGACTCGGTCAAAAATTTCGGGGGGGGGGTCAAACCGGTTAACCCCCCCCTGGATACGGCCTTGGATATAGGACTATGTTTCACTCCTCAAAGAAACTGCTCCATAGATTGGCACAAAAATAATGAGTGTAACTGCTGGATGGTTCCAAATAGCACCAAAGTGTTATTCCATTTCCGATGTGAAATAAAAAAAATTATCTTGTTTTTTTGTCTTATTTCCGTCATAAACATTAGTTCACAAGTATTGTCTGAATTTTACTGCGCGTATTTCTTAATTCAGGTATGAAAGGCTTAATATTTCTCACGAAATAACCAATCAGGTTTTAAAAAGGCTGGATTATGAATAGTTATGACATCTGAAGTTATAACAGCTAATCTTCTGACAACGGTATCAAAAAGAAACAGAGAGCCCACTTGTTAAAAAAATGCTGTGATTCAAATACTTGTCATTTTTTACAGGCTTAATATTTCTCAGGAAATAACCAATCAGGTTTTAAAAAGTTGTTTGGTAGTAGATAGCTTTTGATTCGACATTAGCTTCCTGTTGACTCTTTTTGAACATCCGTATTTGTTTATTTTGTGTTTCAAACAAAATTCTTTGAATCCTGATTAGATTTGTCGCTCAGCATAATTTATACCCTGATTTTAAAAGGCGGGGCGGTACTTGCTAATTGTACAGAAAACACCAAAGAAGTGAAGTTAGGTTAATCCTAATGAAATACACCAAAATATGAATAAAATATAATATTTTATTAACCAAATTATGGGAACTACAGCAGAAAATTATGGAAAATATTAATGTATAAAACGTATAAAATGTAATGCATTACATTAAATACCTAACCTAGCCGAAATACAAACTATATATTAAATATTTAATTAAAACATATCTACAACGTAGTTTTTCTACTGAGCCTAAGCTAATTGTCTCCAAATACAGATAGCTAAACAAGTTTTTGCCAGATCTTGCCGATCAAAATTCTTGAGTGTGTTCGAATAATTAACAAGCACCGGCGGGGCAAATTTCTCAACAGAAATAAGGATTAATGTGATTGACCAGCAAAATGCTCAACAAAAGTATACTAGTGTAAGTTCAACAAAGAGGGGCAACACCATAATTTTCCTTTATTCTTTTTGGAGGTATTTGGAGGTATTGGAGGTAATGTCTTTAAATTATTGTGACTGAATTACTTCGCAAACTACTTGTTTACAGCTAGGCCGCTCTCTGCCAATACCTAGAATCTGTGTTTTCGAGTTCAGTTGTCGAAAAAGTCACAATAACGATTTGTTTTATTTTTGGTTTTCCAAAGTTCGTTCTCTTCGCGTCCTCGCCAGTTCGTTTATTTCTATTGAACGTAAATACTTGGCCGGCTATTGGAGACACAGAATTACGCTTAAGTTACATCTCAGAAACCCAGTTTCATAGCTACAAAAACAAGTGATGGATAATACAACACATTGAACTTAGACAAAATACAGGACTTGTACAATTTGGGCTATATATTTGCACATTAGGGGTGGGGGTTGGGGTTAGGTTATATTAGGTTCCATAATTTTGTTTCTAAAGTATTATTTTATCACCGTGTTTTGTTATTTTTCATTAGGATTACCGTAACTTAACTTTTTGGGTATGTTTCCAATAACCGACAAGTACCACTAGGTTTTGTAACTAGAGTACGTTTTTACTCGGATTTGGCTGTGAAAAACCGGTGAAACGTGTTCTTACCCTGTAGATACTAGGGCATACCTCAGACACAACAGCAGATAGAAAAATTCAAATTGCGCCATTGGACTCGCAGTATTGAGATCAGGGGAGGCCAACCCCTAACTCAAAGTCAAATTTTTGTGTAGATTCTAGGTTTTGGCAGCGACAGTTGACCCGTGACTCGCCATAGAAAACGAGTCCAGCCACTAGACAATCCAAACTAATTTACAGCTGAAATGATGAAATAGTCAGCTTTGAGTTGTATGAGTTTAGTATCTGAACTAAAAGGAACTAACTTATGAACCTAATCGGATTATCTTTGTACTGTACTGTGTTAGATTGCGCAATTAACTTGTGGATTTAATTGTGAGGGATTGTTCACTTCACACAAAGTGAGTTATTATTTGTCATAGTGAATAATTTAGTTCCATAACTGAATATTTACTTTTGGTTAAGTAACCTTGAATTAAGACTGATTAACAGTTCTTGAATCTGTAGTGTCTCGTCAGAATAAATGAGGGAAAAAAGCAGCCCCCAAGGCTACCACCCGAGAAGGATACTCCCACTGAAACCCTTGGCCAGTCGCCTACCTACTTCTAAAACTCTTTCTAGAACCCCCCAACTACGCGGTCGAAAACAGTTAGCCACTTGTCAGGAATTCAGGCATTAGCCACAACTAACTCTAATGAAAGAGGTGAGGCGCCTGGCAAAAAGAGGAAAAAGGATGAAACTCGTCCGCCAGTGATAGTGCAACCCCTCCCTTCAAGTGTCCCAGAAACTAGTAGTACAGATTACCCCAATTATTATACTGTCTCAATCAAGAAAATCAATGGCCAACCCTTTTCAAAAGATCGAATAATGCAAATTAGGAAAGCTGTTTTTCTGATCGCCAAGGTAAATTTTGAACTTGTTTTCAAGCAGGACGAGTCTATTGATATTTACTTTACGTCTTCTCAGGCTGCAGACCATGTCCTGTCAAAATCCAACGAAATAATTCTTGATGGCTCGAAAATTTTAGCCACAAAAAAAATGTGGAAAAGTTACACAAGTATGTGCTTTATGGTGTTGACACCAGTGTAAAGGTGGAGGAAATACAAACTGAACTAATAGATTCTTCAGGTCTTCTCATAAATCCTTCAACTGCAATAAGGCTAAGTTTAAACAAGAAGGAGTCCTTCACCCAAGCCGTTCAATCCTCATTTCCTGCAGAGTTGAGCTAAACAGAGAAATATTCTTGTACGGTATGTCCCTTTTTTATAAGATTTATAAGCCTAAGCCCCTACAATGCTCTACTTGTCTGGCCCACGGCCACAGCAAAAAACACTGCAAACAGTCCCATCCGTCTTGCCTTAAGTGTGGGAAAACAGGCCACCAAATTAGTGAATACCCTGAGTCAGACCCTTTCTGCAGAAATTGTAACCGTAAGGGACACACAGCCCACCAAAAACAATCTTGCCCGGCTCACCAAAAGCGAGTCTTAATCCTTAGAACATCGGATAAAATGAACCTACCCTACTCAGTTGTAGCTGCAAGAATCCCTCGGCAACCCACACCCCATCGGCCCAGTAGAAGCCAAGCAACAGTTGTTGTAGAAGATGCAAATACAGTATCATTTCCTAAAGAGGCAAACAATGTTCATACTCAAGGTATTAGTCAGTCCCCCCATCCCTTACCTAAGTTTACTTCAACATCCAGCCCCCCAAAAGATTCGTCCGAAAGTTGCCAAGAATGGCAAAGACTTGCAACTTATCTCACTGTCAGTCACTTAATTGAGGTTAGTAATGAACCTGAGGAAATCAAAAATATTCTCAAGAAGAAAGCTATCACCAAACTCCTAGGTGATGACATCTTGCAAACAGCTATAGCTCAACTATCTTCCATCAAAAAGGGCATAGATTCCACATCGAAGCTAGTTAAGCCTGTTGACTCAACTGCAAATCAAATCAGTGCCATTGCCCTAGTCAAAGGCAAGAAATCTAAGAAAAAAACGGCAAAATTTCCATCCCAGTCCAAAATTACCACCAATGATAATTCGTCGGCTGAAGAAGAATTTCAATATTCAAATCAAGCAAATGATGAAACTTTGACCATAATGGATATTTAAATGTATACTGTGCAAGATTTTACGTTTCTCACGAAATTGTCACTGTGCAATAATCTTGTTTTTAACTATTACGATGACCAAAATAATTTGCGCAACAACCCCTTAGCTAGCCCTGATAGCCCCTTAAGCCATATTAACTGTGAATGCCTCGACACTTTTGATTTTGTAAAAAATGTAAAACCTAAGCTAATGGAAGAGACCAAACTTAGTATAATCTGCTTTAACATCAGAAGCATAAGAGATAAGTGGACTAATTTTAAAGATTTAATTTTAATTAACGGTTACTGCCCTTTCGACGTAATTGGAATAACGGAGGCGTGGCTTTCAGAAATTGATGATATTAATGAATTTTCCCTCCCTGGCTTTCAAGCTATTCATATTGAAAGAAAATTAACCAAGTCCTCTGGTGGCATTTCTGTTTACATCCGGTCAAGTCTAAAATTCACCAGGCTGTTACACTGTGAATCCTTATTCTCGCAACCTATAAATAATAGACGCATTTATTCAATAATTGTTTATATAAGTGTTGACGACAATTCTTTTATTTTTTCATTGTTTTATAAACCACCCTCATTTCCGACACCTTTCTTTTGTAATCTGTTTGATGACTTTTCTAGTTTTATTAATTTACCACAAAAGAAGGCAATAGTTTTTGGGGACTTCAATTGTAATTTACTAAATGTTAGCAATAATAATGATTGTGATACCTTCTTTGAAACATTTACCTCAAGTGGTCTTCTTCCAACAATCCTTTTTCTACTAGAGTTGATCCTATGAGGTCTACCGCTATTGTAATTGATAACATTTTTGTATCCACTTCCCTGGGAAACCACCTGTCCTCCAAAATAATATTCTCTGACCTGTCAGACCACTTTCCAATCTATCTCTCCCTACCCTTCCAACCAACTACTAAACACCCTAGAACTAATACCCCTACGTCTAATAGAATATATGAACCGGTTCACGGATCGTTTGAAATCCTTTGACTGGTCCAAGGTTTTGGATTGTCGGGATGTTAATTCAGCCACAAATGTTTTTACATAGGGACTGAGTGATCTTATCAGTTCAACCTTTCCAGTTTGTAAATCAAACCGAAAAACTACCTATATACACCCCTGGATGTCCAATAGCCTGATAATCTCTTCGTACTGTAAAAATGACCTATATAAGTTAGCTTGCAAAACCAGTAGCGTTATTGACCTAACTAATTATAAAAAATACAAAAACTTATATACCAAACTCATCTGTGAAGCAAAAAAAAATTATTATTATTCAAAAATCACTCACTGCAAAGGGAACTTGCAAAAAATTTGGTTAACAATAAATGAAATTCTTTCAAAAAAAAAGGAATTCAAGATCTATACCTATTAGCCTTAAGGACATCAGTGGCAGAAAAATTGACCCAATTTCAGTACCGGATGCTTTTAATAATTATTTCACCAATATTCCAAATGCTAACTCCTGTTCCCCCTCCGAGTCAGTACACCCTAGCAAGAATCCCAGATCCATGTTTTTCTCTCCAACTGATAGTAATGAGGTGCTTCAAGTTATCAAATCTCTCTCTAATACTAGTACACCTGACTTCCTTGGGATAAGTAATAAGCTTCTTACAACTGCATCTCCCTATGTTTGTGAACCCATTGTGCATATAGCAAACTTGTCTATGATCAATGGAGTCTTCCCAGAAATATTTAAATCAGCAATTGTTATCCCGATTCATAAAAAAGGCGATCCGTCTGAGATAAGTAATTATCGTCCAATCTCACTTCTCCCAGTTGTATCCAAAGTGCTCGAGAGAATTATCTTCCGACGTCTTTCTTCCTTTTTATTTGGGATTAATCTTTCAGATTCGTTGATTTCTTCTCATCAATATGGCTTCCGTTCCAAATTTTCAACTGTTCATGCCCTAATCAACGCCACACAGTTTATCCGTTCCCAACTTGACCTTAAAAATACTGTAATTGGCTTATTTCTGGATTTTTCTAAGGCCTTTGACATGGTTGATCACAGTGTTTTATTAAGTAAACTCAAGAACATAGGGATTCGTGGAATTCCTTTCTCATGGTTCGGCTCTTATCTCTCTGGTAGATACAGAGTGTGAGTCTGGGCGGCATGACCTCGCATCCCCTACCTGTCCGGAGGGGCGTCCCGCAGGGCTCTGTTCTTGGTCCGATACTTTTTCTCCTTTATATTAATGATTTGGTTACAGGCCTGGGTCCATCAGTGCACCCAGTACTTTTTGCTGACGATAGCAACTCTTTCATCACCGGCCCTAATTTACCATCCGTCGTCACCTCTGCTCAAATCCTTCTGAATAGAGTACAGGAATGGTCTCTCGTTAACTGCATGACCATTAACAGCAAGAAAAGTCAGGTTGTATTATGTCGAACCCCTTACAAAAAAAATGAAGCTCAGCAAGCACTTGGCCTAAAATATTCCACCAATCTCCTCCCGCAGGTCGAAGTTGCCAAGTTTCTTGGTGTCCACATAGACTCCTCCCTATCATTTGCAACTCATGTTTCCTACATCAGAGCCATAATCTTGCGACAGGTAAGTATGATTAATCGTGTGAATAATTTTCTTCCCCCTGATATCCTTGTCACCCTTTATTACTCTTTTATTTACCAATATATCTCATACTGCGGATCTGTTTGGGGCAACACTTATCCTTCAGTTACCAATAAATTAAAATCTGCCCAAAACCTTGCCATCAAAGCAGCTTTTCGGCTGCCCCGACTATATCCCACCCAGGACTTATTCTCCGATTTTGGTATTATCCCTTTTGAATAAATCATTAAAAAATTAAATTTATCCCTTGCATACTCCGCTTACCATAAAACCTTCCTCCCCAATTATTATCTTATTTTAATTGCAATAATTCTGAAGGCCTATGTCTCCGTTCATCCAACCGTTCCTTTATTGTCCCCAAGTGTGTCTCTAGCTCCGCCCAGCAATCCCCCATTTATAAATCTATACTTCAATGGAATATAATACCCTCCAGTATCGAGCTATCCACAAGTTTTCGCACGCTGTATAACAATGTTACTAAACTTTGACATTATAAATCTCTAAATTTTTAATCAATTTGCTTTAATTTACCCGTGTTTTCTCTTTTTTTCTGTTTTTTCTTTTTTTTTCTCTTGTTCATTTTCAATTTTTGTTGTTATGGTCCTCAACAAGTTCGCTTCCAGGATCCTTATTATTATTGGTGTTATGTTTCATCTTTTTTATTTCAATAAATTGAATTGAATTGAACAGCTCAGTCAAAAGTAAATTACTTTACGAAATATTAGGCAAGTAAAAAGAACAAAAAGTAACTAAAGAACAAAAAGCAAAATGATCAAGCGAATTTTTTTTTTTTTTTTTTTTTTTTTTTTTTTTTTTTTTTTTTTTTTTTACTGGACTCAAAGTAAAAGAACAAAAAGCAATTAAAAACAAAAAAAGGTTTACAAAAAGTAACTGAGTCACATAATATTTTATAAGTGAACTTTCTGTTTTACTGTAGTGGTAGCTTCGAGTCTTTACGATTATTTTAGGCGAGCTACTTTGTAAACTAATTGTTTGTTGTTCATGTCTTGCAACAGACAACATGTTTTGCCACTAGACAATCAAAAGTAATTTACTGCTGAACTGGTTAGTGTGAAGGAAAACTTGGTAAACTGCGTGGTTAGTGCTGCTTATTAATATTCAAGGCGTCTTTAGAATAGCCTACGAGATGCTTCAAATGCAAGTGTTTGCCAAGAATACTCTTCCAGCAGTTTAACAGCCAAAAACTTTGGATTTTTTTTTTTCCACTTTGTACGTTGGCAATAAATCAATATATTCATTAAAGCTTAACTGTAGAGTATAATATTATCTAGGCGATTTCATTTCGTTTTTTTATCGTTTCCATGAAACAAAGCCGCCACCCGGATTAATGCGTATGTTAGTGATAAAAAAAAAAAAAATTAGGTCTAGGCTGAAAGAGACATATCCTAAAGATGCAGCCTAGGAGGGTTTTCACTCATAGTCTACGCCTTTCTTTGTTAGGGTTGTTACTGACAAAGTAAATTTCAACAATCCAGATTACTATGTTTTCATCATTCGTTATTGAATTCACCATTCAACATTCCGATAATAAAAAAAAATAAAGAATTCGGCATTGGACTTTACAGTCCCTACCGGACGTTACGATGCTGATCTTCATTTCATGGCTCTTCGGCCAGGAATTGCAATAGAGGGAGAGGGGCAGCCACCCTGTGCTTTCTCACATCCGTCCTATTTACCTTCCCCAGATTTTCTCCAGATGCCCATTTAGAGCTGGGTCGACTCTGGCTGAACTGACAGAGTCACGTCGCTGACCCCTTTTTCAAACCAAACAACAATACGATAGTCATAGAAAATTACAATTTTGGCAAAATATTCAAAATTTGAGCACCCGACATAAAATCACTTTGAGGAGCTCCCTGATATCTTATTTAGTTGACAGCAAGATTTGTCGCAAAGTTCAGGGCGCGCTCAATCATTTGATGATTTCCCTTTTAGTCTGGGAACATTAATCCGCACAACTATCGATTTTATGAGTAGTTGTTAATATTTGTTTATCCTCTGACTACCTACTTTACAGTAGCGGTTTTAGGGGAGGGACAGAGGGGGCACTAGCCCCAAGCACTAAAATTTTAGGGGCGGTACATTTCAAACAAATAAGTTAACGGTTATAATCATTTTGTAATTTTGAAATTTTATTAATAAAATAGAGGACGCAGTTAGTAAATGAAAATAATTAATAATAATTACATAATTTAAATAATAAATTTAAAAATAATTATTAATTAATTAATAAATTGAAAATAATTTTGTTAATAAATGAAAATTTTGTTAAAATTTGGCCGGAAAATTTTGTACAAGACAGGGGGGGGACGCTAATCAAGATTTTGCCCCGGGTACAAGAGGCCAGAACCGCCACTGCTACTTTAGAACTGCTTTAAGGAGTCCCGTGTGATTTTATGCTACTGACAGCAAGTTTGTGTTGGCTGTCTTCATTGTGTTCTGAATTATTTGATGATATTCAGAGAATCATGGAAGTCCTAGAAAATTTCCAATTGTATGGACAGTTTGCCAACATGACGGAAAATCCATTTAAAAGGCAACACTGATCCGTGTAATAAAAAACGGTTAATAGGCTTTGGTGGTCTTAAGCCTGAAAAGGTATGGAGTGAGTAATTACGGTACAAATTACGCCCAGACTCAGGGATCAGGGGGTAATTCCCATTCTACATACTGATGTGGAGGTCTTCCCATACAAAATTAGACAATTTGGGAGTAAAAATACACTTTTCGAGGTGTCAGATACTTTTCGTCGCAACTTTGCAAACTTGGTTTCCCAGAGTTCAAGTTCCAAAATTCATGATTGGCTAGAAATTTCCCACAAGAAATATTAAATCAACAACTGAGTAAACTAATAGGATTATTACAACGCTTGTTCTTTTCAAACGAATAACGTTCTTTCAAGAAGGTTCTTCGGATTACACTTGTAAGGTCTTATTTTGCATTCAAAAACAGCGTTCTTTGCATACAACGTTGGTCTTTTCAAAAGAGCAACGTTCTGCTGACTCCACTCGTTGGGTTTTATATTCGCAAACAAAAACATCTTGGAACCACTTCGTCTTTCAACGAGCTATGCAGAAATTCAGATATCAGCATTATATGATACTTACCCGGCAGTGGTGGAAGAACAGGTGCTGTTAAAGCTGGGGGGAGGTTATTCGACGTTGGCACACTAGGATTGGTTGGAGTTGGTGTTTCAGGTAATAAAATTCCCTTTTGTATCAACTCTTCTCGAGGTACACGAACAGAGATCTTCCTCTCTAAAGCTGAAAATAAAAAAGGACTTCATTAACATAAATAATGAAATTGATTAATAAAAAAAACCGTGGAATTTGTTTATTAACTAGCCAAGAAATAGACATACGTTTAGAATCGACTTTCATCCTGAATCCAAAAATAGCCTTCATTTGCGTCGCAAATGAACCTTACCCATCCCCCTACCCTTTAATGGTCAAGTACAGTCGTAATTGTATATATACAAATGAAACCATTAAATCAATTTGAAGAAAAGGTTTTTTCGGATATATATAGGAAAGCCGTAGTTTCGCTGTGCAATACAATTAAGATAAATGAAGAAATGGAACGTAATATGAAAGGCTTTTCTTAAAAAAAA
>JAQQPU010007212.1:14874-25737 GCA_029168905.1 Artemia sp. Kazakhstan ARC1039
ACCCCCCCCCCCCCCCCTGGATACGGCCTTGCCTGTTTCATTTTACTCACCTCTACAATAAATACTATTAACTACAATAGTTGATTCATTAAACCTTCATAATTAGCGATTAATAATAATAATTGTTCGTAATATTAGTTTTGATAGTTGAATCACTAATGCTTCACAATTAGCAAATAATAATAATTATTGCTCACAACTAACTATTAATAAAATAATAATTAACAACCAACTGAGAATGGTAATTGGATATAGATATATCCCCTTTAGTGGTCAAGTATATTTAATCAATTGTACGGTCAAGTATATCTAATGGTCAAGTATATTTAATCAATTGTAATCAATTAATCAAGTATAGTTAATCAATTGTACGAGTATGCATACAAATGAAACCATTAAATCAATTTGAAGAAAAGGTTTTTTCGCATTTTTTCTAGTTAACAAGCAAATAACTACTTATGCGGCCATATATATAAGGATATATAATGATTATATCCTAAGAAAATCTCAAAACTAAAACAGTTCCTACAACAGAAGAAAACAAATTACCACGAAATCAAAAAGTAAATTTTCAAGTTGAAACGGGGAGGGGGGAGGGGGTAACTATAGTTAATTAGAGTTTACTGGCTATTGTAGCTAAGTTAAATGAAAACAGCTGTAGTGTTGTAACTCCTTTCTGCTCTATTATACCTATATCATAAGTATGTAATTAATGAGCAAACATTAATGAGGAAAATAACAATCAAATATTAACGGGGATGCATTAAAAAAAAAATTCAAGATTTTGCGGATTTTCCAATAATTAAACACAAAGTCTTTCCCCAAAAAGCCGGGCAAATTTAGAAGTTAAAACGATCTATTTGCTGCGTTGATTGAAGTTCAATGGTTATTATGGTTATTGAAGCAAATCATAAATTACCACAAGTAATTATGGTGTGAAGTCTCTCTTCAGCTCCCCCGCCCCGGCAAAGGCTAGTGTCATTTGCACTATACTTCAAAACTAAATAGAGGGCTTAAATTGGAAGTTGTCTTTAACAAAAAGGAAATAAATACAATTAAAAGGAAGTAAATATTGATAAAACTGCTTCGCTGTAAAACAAAAGAGGTAATTAACAATGTACTGACAACCACTGGAAGATTGAACAGCATTTCTATATAGGCTGTATTTTTTTTCAAGTATACTTTGAAAAAAAAAAACATTTCTATATAGGCTGTATTTTTTTTTCAAGTATACTTTGAAAAAAAAAAACACAGTTGAAGGTATATTTTATTTTCAGTAACGCAAATGACACTAGCATTTCGGAGAGTTTGAGGGGAGTTGCAAGACCACACATATTTGTAGCAATTTCTCCTCGTTTCACGTTTTAAATTTGATCTTTACGTGAATCTTTTTTAAGTTTAATTTGAGTTCGTTTTTATTAGGCATAGTTTTTATTAGCAACGTTCACTGTGACGTAATATAAGTGCAGTAGGACATCGTAGCAGTTGTCACGCTATAATTAATCGTGCTGGGAACAGTTGCGGTAGAAGGAGCAGTTGACAGAATAGCCGTAAAAGGCAAGGTTGACATAAAAGCAGCCCCCATGAGATTACAGAGGTATAAAGTTTGGCAGCAAGATGTATAAAGTTTGATCTTTAAGCTGTAGTAACTGCACATTAAGTACAGAAGTTACTTAAGGTTGATGTCCACCAAGAAGAATTCTAAAGTAAGCAAGGGCAAGATGCATAAAGTTTGGCATTTCCAAGCAAGGAATGATCGAAGTAGCGGTAGTAGGGATGAATCCATTTTTAAAAACTAAAATTGCATTTTTATAGAATGATTACATACTGTGTAGCTAAACCTCTTCGAACATTAAACTTTAGCTTATTTAATTAGTCCTACTAACGTAACTAATACAATTAACATCTACTGCTAATCTTCATCAGATTGGACTCCTGCCTTTACCCGAGAAATTCTTTTCTTCACGATATCATATCTACCAGAAAGGGAATCAGTTTTGAACCAAACAATGTGAAATTTACGGGTCAGTGTTTTAGTTGAGTCTCCTGTATTCCTATTTGATCTAACTTCTGTGTATGTGTCGAGAGGGGGGGGATCCTTAACGTCTTGTAACTGCAACATCTACTCGAACGGGTTGCATGGTTTCAATCAAACTAGGTTAGAAGTCATGTTTGCAGCGGTAGCTGCATCATGGTTACAGCAGTAGCTGCAACCTGGTAAAGGGTGAACAACAAGCCATGTGAAAAAAATTGCCACATGACCCTGATTCAGGAATAGTCAATGTTATTCTGATTTGTCTTAAAAGTAAAAGTTTATTGCGAAAATAAATTTGGTGGCTGGCGTTTACCCCCCTGGAAAACATCCCCTGGAAAATACCCCCCCCCCCCAAAAAAAATACCCCCCCGTGGAAATTAAGGCTTTCCAAATTTGGGAATTTTATTTGAGTTTTATTTTTTTAATTTCCGTATGGGATGGAATTTCGGTACTTGTGTATTATGCGTCACTCACTCAAGTTTACGCTGTGTAAAATTCTAGAACACACCGGTTTTTTTTTTTTTTAGTTTCTTCGTTACTTCAGAAATAAATTTGCGCTATAGATTTGCACATTAGGAGGGGGGGGGGGTAAGCATAACGGGTCTACATGCAAAATGTGTTTAGTATATTTATTCTGCATATTAGATAGATAAAACCCAAAACGAACAGAAATAACAATAAATAACCTATTCAAACTCAAAATAGCAACAATTAGCCTGAGTAGGGCTGACAACACCCACACCTCCTCAAGACCAGAAAGTAATTTGAACTTTGCTGAAAACATAATACATTTTAAATGTTTTCACTTTTTTGACATCAACAAATAAAGAAGTATTAAGACTATAAGGAATAGATATCACAATATGTATATCAAACTGACAATACACGTTTTTTTTAAGTAAGTGCAAATTATTTTCTGGTCTGAAGAAGACATGGGTATTGTCAGCCATACTCCTTTTACTTTTTGCTCGTTTTGAGTTTGACTAGGCTATCTATTATAATTTCTGTTAGTTTTGGGTTTCATTTATTTGTTAATGGTGATTTGTGGTAGTTTTACACTTGGAATATAAGAAAAACAAACTCGTAGATTTGGCAACGCTTTTGTCCGTAAAAATTTAAACAATTTAGAATGTGTTAGTTCCCAAAGTCAACTATCTTTTCAAAGGATAGCCAAACCTTCTTAAACTTTTTGATGCCATATGTTTTAGCTTAATATTGATGATTGTTTGCCTAAATTGTTTTTCTTCTTCATTTTTTTATAATTTGGAACTCGCTACTGCCAAAAATTGCAGAAGTTCATATGGAAGCCTTTTCAACACAAATGGATTTGTGTTTTTTTTCTAAGTTTTTAAGACACTTCTAGTGTGCAAATTCGTCTTTTTCCCGTTCCTTAGCACTTTTCAACAAAACTAAAAAAAAAACTCAAATAAAAGTTTCAAATTTAGAAACCTTATTTTCCACAGGGGGAAGGGTATTTTCCACGAGGGTATTTTCCAAGGAGGGGGTATTTTCCGCGGGGGTACTTTCCGAAGGAGGGGGAGGGGTATTTTTCGTGGTGGAGTGCATTTTAGGGGGGGGGGTTAAAAACCCCCTCCCCCATTAACTATATTCATTTATGTTGTTTTACTGTGTTCATGGCCGAATATTTGGATTTAAAATACACTTATTTGTCTATCTATCTAATATGCAGAATAATTGTACCAAACATATTTTGCATGCAGACCCATTACGCTTACACCCCCCCCCCCCTAATGTGCAAATCTATAGCGCAAATTTATTTCTAAAGTAACAAAGAAACTAACAAAAAAACCGGCATGTTCTCGAATTTCACACAGAGTAAACTTGAGTGAGTGGCGCATAACACACAAGTACCAAAATTCCACCCCCCTACGGAAATTAAAAAAAAATGAAACTCAAATAAAATTATCAAATTGAAAGGCCTTATTTTCCACGGGGGGTATTTTTTTCTTTGGAGGGGGGGGTATTTTCCAGGGGGTCGGTATTCGCCTAGAACCAAGAAATTTATGGTGATTTCGAAAAAAGCCTGAAAACCTCTAAAATTACGTCAGATAAAAATGAAAAGTATACCATTGGAATCACCATGGTCGAAAACCTTGTATAGTGAAATTACAGTCCCCCTCCTTGAAAAACTAGGAAAATCACTGTTTGCATCGGTAGCACTGATCTGTCTCGTTTTTTTTTTCTCCGAGTCTATAGGGTTACCAGAGCATCATAGAGAGATGCTTAACGGCCCATTCAAAAACTATTCCTAATATCTACGTGCTTTTTATAAATCTCGCCATCTGCAAGTGCCATACGGCACTAAAATGGTACTTTTTGTGGCATTTCTCAAGGGGTAGCACTAGCAGGCTACAAGAACATCGTAGACAGATTTTTTATAGCTCATATAAAATATATTGTTCATATCTACGTTCTTCCTATAAATTCCACCATCTGCTAGTTCCAAATGGCACTAAAAATGGCATTTTTGTTGCAATGTCTCAAGTGGAAAAGCTAGGGCTATTGGGCTAGCAGAACTTATAAGAGTTATGTTTAAAGGCTTATTTGAAGCTATTACTCATATCAATGTGCTTTTTTTTTTATCAATTCTACCATTCGTAATTGTGATATAGCACTGAAAACAACACTTTTGGTGCCACTTCTTAAGTGGAAAAGCTCTGAAGTACAAAACAGGCACTATTGTAATAGTTATGTCCAGAACCCTTAACTGGAGGCTTACAAGAACCCCTCCCATATATTTCCCCTCCCAGCCCCCTTAGTAAATTTCATAAACCTTCTGCTGATCAGTAAGCTACCGAAACATTAGCAGGCTACCGCACCATCGTAAATATATTTTTAATGACTAAATTATAAGCTAATGCTTATATTTACTAGGTTTTTAGAAATTCTACCATCTATTAGATTTCACAGATTTCAATGTTAACTAGTTTCTGGGGAGAATTTGCAATGAACTCTTTGTCATAGTTGAAGTCTTATTTGCAACCTAGTAAAGAGCGAATCACAGCCCCTAGTAACAATAAGTTATAAAACATCTGTAAGTGCCATATGGCACGAAAAAAGGCACTTTTTATGCCGTTTCTCAAGGGGTTGGGCTAGCGGGATACCAGAACATCTTATATAGAATTTTGATAGCTCTTTAAAAAAATATTGCTCATATTTACGTTCTTCCTATAGATTCCACCATCTGCAAGTTTCGAATGGCACTAAAAACGGCACTTTTGGTCCCATGTCTCAAGTGGAAAATCTGGGGCTAGTGAGTTACCAGAACTTTTTAGACTGATATTTAATGGCTCATTTGAAAACTTTTGCTCATATCTACGTGCTTTTTATCCGTTCTACCATTCGTAAGTGAGCACTGAAAACAACACTTTTGGTGCCACTTCTTAAGTGGAAAATCTTTGAAGTATAAAACGGTATCACTTTAATAATTATGACCCAAAACCCTTAGCTGGAGATTTGCAAGAACACCTCCCGCATGTTCCTCCTCCAGGTCCCCTTAATAAGCTACACAATTAAAGTCCTGCAAACAGTAATATATTAAATTACGCTATTAGAAGCGTGGATCTGTTTGTACAGCGCTGGACTTCAAATTAGATTATCATGCGTTCAATTCCAGCTTGGATTTTTTTTTTTTCATCATGTTTTGTCCCTTCTTTTGATTACTTTTCAGATAATCCACTATTTTTGCAAATGTGATGCACTCAAAATAAGCCTCGGGAAGGCATATTTTATACCTATTACTCATATCCACGTGCTTTTTTTATCAATTTTACCATCCATAAGTGCCATATTGCACTAAAAATGGCACTTTTGGTGCAACTTCTTAAGTGGAAGAGTTTGGAAGCATAAAACGGTACGATTGCAATAATTTTGGTCTAAAGCCCTTAACTGGAGGTTTATAAGAACCCTTACATATACTCCCCCTCCAGACCCTCTTAGTAAGTTTCATAAATCGCCTACTCCGCTTAAAAGTAAAAGGTTATTGCGAAAACAAATTTACTAAAACTGAAAACTTTTCAACTAGAAATCTACCAAAAATTTAGCTTGAATGATCAACAGTTTTGAATCGAACCTTCAAACTTCACTATGCGGCGAAGCATGTGTGCTAGTTTTAATGGTAGTAATTGACGGCAAGGACGTCCTTGTCCCCCTTAGTTTTTTGCTCCAGCCTAAGTTTTTAAAACACCTTCTTTGGTCATTTCATTGGAAAAGGCACGTTTTTCATTTGAAAAAAAATGGGGGAAACAACCGAAGGTGCACTTTGTGGGAATGTGCTATCCAGTCAAATTTATAAAAAGCGATTGGGTACAAATATAAGCTTTTAAATGAGCCCTTAAACAGCTCTCTTTTGTTATAGTAGCCTTCTAGTTTCTACTAGTCAATAGGCGATAAATAAAGCCCTGTCTTCATTATGGCTTTTTCAGGAGAAATCAGCCGAGTAAAAGCAGCGTTTCGTTGATCGAAAAACAAACGTTCCTGAAAAACATGTATTGTTTTGTGAAGTATGGATAATGAACTTTATGTTACAGACAGAAAGTTTTTCATAGCAGTCAAGGTTGTCTGCAGTATTTTCTAGAAATATCTTATCTTCCCTACATCGGTAAATTAGAAATTATATTAAAAATAAGTTTTCAACTGAAACTAAGGAGTGACATTAAAACTTAAAACGAGAATACATTACTCTGTATAAATAAAAAAGATCATGGCAGACTTGTTTTTACATTACATTTTAATGAAATCTACTAAATGAGCAAAGACTAATTAAAAAACAAAGTTTTTCCGAGGGAAGTAAAGAGCGAAGTTGAAACTTAAAACGGACAAAAATTATTACTTCACAGCCTATCTAATATATATCAATAAAACTAATACAGATAAACAATCTAGTCATGTTTCCCTATGTTTCTAGGGTTATAGAAAACTAGCGCTTTACTGAAAACACAAAATAATATAGGAGTTTTGGTATAATAAAAGCAAACCAATTAAAGCCACTTTTTACAGAATAAAATATTATCAAAAGCACCAATCAAGTTAAGGATTGTTGTTTTATTTTTATTCTGCACAATGTATCACTTCTGCACAATGGCTCAGTTCAATGACTGGTTCTGGTTCTGAAAAGGACAAGCCACGGTTAGTTTGTAGACAAGTTCGAAGTAAAACCATCTTGATAGTATTAGGACTATAGACTAGCTTTAGAATTTGTCTCATAGCTTGAAATTCACTGTTGTACAGAGAGAAATAACCAGATTCCAAAGTGCATATTATGTCTTATTTGATCCTCATTTCAAGTAATACTAAAGCATATTTATTACAATTTAAGATTGTATATTACTCACTGTTGGTAACATAGCTGGCGAGACCAAAACACAACCTGATAAAATAATCCAATATTTCTGTATGCTGTTCAGTTACTTTGCGGTTATTAAAAAAAATATTTAATTTCACGCTTATGTTTTTAAGATGATTTTAATTGTATACTGAAAGTTACTGATGTCACAACTGGTGTAAGACTATGGAAAGTTTTACAGATTAGTTTATTATTGTCAGGCTACATACTCACTTTTGACCCCAAAATCAATATTCCTGTTTCTTATACTTGACTTTTGTGTTTTCAGTAAAGCGCTAGTTTTCTATAATCCTAGAACCATAGGGAAACATAATAAGTTTGTTTATCTGTATTAGTTGTATTGATATATATTAGATAAGCTGTGAAATAATAAATTTTTGTCCGTTTTAAGTTTCAACTTCGCTCTTTACTTCCCTCGGAATTTTTTTTTTTTTAATTAATATGGGACAGTGTATTTTGCGAAAGATCCTATTTGCGATTTCTCTGGGTTCAACCCGATCCTACCTCTCTGGGGAACAGGAAATGGGTCGATGCCAACTTTTTATAATCACGATATCTACTAGAACCGATTATTGCATTTTAACAAAGTCTGCTGCAAAATGAGCACTAGGCTTCCTTTTCTATGTTTAGGGAGCCCTAGAGCGATGATTTCACAAGCAACGGGGACCTCTTAAATTCTTCTCGTAACGCCATCTACCAGAACGGGTGGTCAGATTTGAAACAAAAAATGGTGGGACACGACCGTAGGCTCTGCAGTGGGGAGATGACACTAAATTTCTGTCAAAGGACATCTACCAGAGCCCAGTACTGAATCTCACCAGTTTTGGCAGAAAGAATGAGCAAATGTCCTAGTTTTGCCTTTGGAGGGTCTGTACCTAGCGTGAGCCTGTTTTTTTAAGGGGGATAAAGAGGGCTTTATTCTCACTGTCACATGTACTAGGACAGACACTCAGATACTGTTAGCGGGCAGTAGAAACTAGTGTTCTATTTGTATTCTCTTGGAGTCTGGAGCCAATCCTGCATATGCGTCGTTGATAGAGGAGGAGAGGCTTAAACCTGTGCATTCAGAATATCAGGTATAATCGTCCTAGGATTTCATAAGAACTTGGTGGAAAGTCAGTTGATTTCCACGCATTGTTTCTTTAAAATACTGACCGGATTCAACCTCTATTGCGGGATTTCTTGCGGTATCTCTATTGCGGGATAACGGTAACTAAAAGAAATGGACTGCTGGATCTCAACTAAAAGTAACAATTATGTGAGTCCAGCATCCATTAACCCTCTGCGAGGGGCAAAATTCATGCCATGAGTAACCTAGCAATGACCACATTTGACAAACGTTCACATTTACGGTTTCGGGATTCCATTATGGTTTCTGGGGGCTTTATGCTCGATCGAACATCTGTGACTCAACAGTCACGTACTTGTACTCCATGTACATCACAAGCTCTAACTAGATCTCGATTAAACTTGGTAGGAATGAAAAACTACGGTTTTAGATCTGCTTTGATTGGAATCGAACCCAGTCCAATAGAAAGGTTCATATGTGTTGCATTTCAACAGGGACCCATGACTCACAGTTGCTGCAACACTTAATATGCTGCAACACAGTTGCTGCAACACTAAAATATCTTTCATTATAAGGGGGGGGGGTGAAATTGTTAAACGATGAGAAAAAATGAATTATGGAACATCTAAACCGACACGTGCTTTTGCCAGGGACTGTATTTCTATTTTGGTTGGCCAATTCGAGCAACGTAAATTTCGATTTTGAATCGTTCGATCATTTACTCCTGGATTTATAGGGAGCACTAAAAAGGGAGTGGTTAAAGAAAGGTAAATGACAACAAAAGTAATTTTTGAATATTCAAAGAAGAATAAAGGAATAAAGTTAATTAAACATTAGAGCACATTTAACACAACGTCGTATAGATGTACAAAACAAGAAACATAGTATGTAACCTAATTTGGGCTGAAACTCGAAGCGATTTTTTCCCCTTCTGAAAATGTAGTGCCAATGATACAATGTAGTGCCAATACAATGATACAATGTAGTGCCAATGATACAATGAAAATGTAGTGCCAATGATAACAATGATAAGCCACTAGTTTCGGCAAATACAAGTCTCTTTTTTAGCAAACTAAACTCCGTTTAAATAGATCTAGAAATGATAATCGACAAGTTTTATTGCTATGCCCTTGTTCCACGTGTTAAGCGATTTCCTGCGTGAAGCTGCCCCATAAGTAGTTACTTATTTTGGACTAGTCGGCCAGTAAGCAAGAATCAGCAATGGAGTATGTACGTTGCCATGACTTTGAACATACAGTCAGTTCATACACATCCTACCCACGTGAAGGGGGGGGGGAGATATGTGAAAAGGATCGGAGTTAAAGCTACTATTCTTTAATTTCTCGAAGGAAGTAATCTACCATATGCGCCCTCAACGCGTGTGAGCAGGGATCTATGGAATTTACTCAGAAGTAGGAAATACACTGCCATGACAAAACACCTAATATTACACTTCAAACTTAAATATATATAGTCATCCAAAGACAAAAAAAAACCTTTTGATGTAGCCTCAAAGCGTTCCGATTTCTTTTTTCGTTTCCATTTCCATGGCTTAAATAATCTTCCAAATACGGTCAGTTTACTTTTTGGTGGGGGTGTTCTTATTGTCCCGTTTGATGTCTTTCGTCCTGAAATAAAAATATCCAACATGAAGGAAATGAGAATACATCAAACCAGAGTTCCAATATACACTAACAATCAAAGGACCATCCCTTTACTATCATGTTCCTTATATTATATTCCCTTCATGTTACAGACGAGACTATATTCTAGGATTGATGAAAACTTTATTCAATATTTTCTGCTCCGTTCCCTGTATCCCATTATCTTCAAGTTTCAAACTTGTAAATAAGTTATATCTCTCGAGGAAGACTGGCCTGTATTTTCAATCAGTAGTCCTAATCCCAATCAAAGGGAAATCATATTGGGCAAGCATTTCGGCTTCAAATCAGTGGTCAAGAGATTCGAATTGAGTTGCAAACTGAGTAAAAATTAATTTAAATTAAATTAATTGCAACACAAGTCCGTTTGAATATATTTTTAAATCTTAATCAGAAATGATTTGGACATCAACAGAGATAACTCTGTGAAGGGAGTTATTACAGACGTTTCTGTAATAGGGTTTTACCAAAGCAACAGATTATTTTTTCTATAATTTCATGGTAAAAGTGTGGTTTGATTTCATTGGTTTAAATCTGTGACGTATTTTCGGAATCCAATCACGTAATTCCTTGCTTTTAGAGAGACAACAAAAAAATCACCTTTTAAGACGTGATTGGTTTTAAAGTCTCCTGTGTGAAATTTCGAACCAGTAAAAGAGAACGAAAAGGTAGTCCTTATGCGTCTCTATACTTCCACTTCGAAACGAATTAGATATAAACAGGGATAACCATT
>JAQQPU010007212.1:25747-36618 GCA_029168905.1 Artemia sp. Kazakhstan ARC1039
TACTTCCACTTCGAAACGAATTAGATATAAACAGGGATAACCATTTGTAGGAAAGATTATTAATAGAAAAGTTTCCAGAATGACGTTTTACTTAATTTCTCCGACGCTGATTTTATAGCAAATTTAAGTGACAATTCCAGTGGAAAAATAAGATTAAACATATCGGAAGTAAACATATCGGAAGCAAATTAAAGTGGAAGTATACTTTATTATCTAAGCCCAAGACTTGGGATATTGGGCTTAGATTACTCTTGAAACTGCCGTTAATATAACTAAACTATAATTAATTTTTCAAAGAGACAGCTTGTTGTTTCTTGAAATAGGACATGCTCTCCAGAAGTTTTTTCCCAATACATTGAATATCAAAATGAATTAAGATTTAATACAATTTCGGGCAGCTAAAATAAACTGTTTTAAAGAAAATGCTATTGAAGTCATTTGAGTCATATGCTATTTCAGAAACCTTGCAATTGCTGCGCTAGGTAAATTTCGGCTAATCTAGTTAATTAATCAGCTATGATCTTACATCTTCTGCCAAGATGTGCAAGGCCGTATCCAGGGGGGGGTTGAACCCCCCCCCCCCCCCCAAAATGGTTGCCCG
Organism: Artemia sp. Kazakhstan ARC1039; assembly: GCA_029168905.1. Classification (NCBI taxonomy): domain Eukaryota; kingdom Metazoa; phylum Arthropoda; class Branchiopoda; order Anostraca; family Artemiidae; genus Artemia; species Artemia sp. Kazakhstan ARC1039. The sequence goes on from JAQQPU010007212.1 coordinate 26,349, forward strand.
ACTCGTAAAAACGTAACAAGAATGGACGTAAAAAAATGTTGTATGTATTTTTTGAGGTTTTTTGTGTAAACCCCTCTCCCCCCCCCAAAAAAAAAAATTGGAGTAAAATCTCCTCCGAAAAAAATCCTGGGTACGGCCTTGAAGATGTGATTAATAATTTAAAAGAAAATCTGATCTTGCTTCTTAGACCGTTTTTGGACAAATTTAAATTCAGTGCCCTCTGATCAGCAGTCTAAGGATTACAAAGTCCTCTGTTTAATACCCAGTAGGGCAGACAAGTTTACACGAAGTTTTTTTGGCTGAGATAAGTGAGTTCTAAGAACATAGCATATTGGTTAAGCAAAAACGGAAATATTGTCCAATTGACGTGAAGATCAGAGAAGTAAAATCTTAGCAGATTAATTAACCAAAATACAAGAGTTTATTATGAACTATTTGTTCAAACGTAAAAACATCTGAGCGAGTCATTACAGTCAATGGCCCTAAACGTTGTATTCTGTCGAAGAATCAGGGGTATGTCAGCATATTGGTTCGTTGTTGGTTGTTTGGAAACAATTTTCCAGATAAAGACGTCAATCGGGGGAGGAAGAGGGTGGTTAATGGCCCCCCATATTTTTACCACCTACTCCTCCTAAATTTTGAAAAATACCTTTTTGAGTCGTTAAATAATGTCTTTTAGGTATTTTCAATGAAAAACCGAAAAAAAAATGCCAAAAACGACCGAAAATATGCCAAAAACGACTACCACCTCCATCCTAAAATTTGAAAACATATCCCCGCCCTTTCTAGATTTTCATTGCTTGACGCCCCTGCTTCAAGTCAAGGACAATGGTAGGAACTCCCTTGAACATGCTAATCACAGTTTATAGAATTATCCAGTAAGTTTATCGCAGATCATTTCTAGTCTTCGTTCTCGGTGCGAACAAAAAGCTCCTCCCACTTATTTCTTCACTTATGGATCAGTGTGTTTGCGTCTATCAATGAGAAATGGTTACAAAGTGCATTATTCGTAATAGCGGGTTTCCACTTATTTCCGATTGTTTCGCGTCTGACTTGTCTACCCGTGAAAAGATCTGACGCCGCTTATGTTTATATCTGCAAAAACGTTCTCCAGAGCACTCGCACCCCGGTCCGGGTTTTTATAATGGGTGAGATAGGGAATGATCATACTGGATAATTATACAAACTGTGATGCTAATATACTTGTTAACGAGATGCTACCTTGTCACTGGAAGTTTGTTATCTGCGTACTGGCTACCACTAGAAATCTAAATTTTTCTTTACGCTTCTAAGCAAAACGTTTAAGTTTCAGAAGTTTCGTGCATTTCCAATAATATGTTAAATGACATCTATTTTGGAACAATTGAAAAATTAGATGATAATCTTGTTTATAAGGAAATTGTTTAAAAATCTCCAGTGCGTAAACTTTGGAACGGCACATATTCATGTGCCGCTGCCGTTAATTCATGTACAATGTAAATTAAACTATTTGTATTAAATGCAAAGCACATAGTTTGCCCGACTCTAGCTATTGCATCTTACTTGACTTTGCGTATCACATATAGACCGTCTAACACTGGAGAAGAGGGTATCAGGGAATTTGATCTAAAAAACTTCTTGGGAAGCCGGTCCAGGACACTTGCAAAAAAAAAAAAAAAAGCGAACTAAGAATGAAAAGTCACATATTTCAGTCTAAAAGAGCTTCTTTAGCTCTTTATTTCTTTTGTGAAATATATTAATTTAATTTTTTATGAGGAATAGTCAGTTCATGTTTCATTCTAAAAGCAAAACTAGTAGAGGATGAAAACATATAAAAATAAAAATAAAACTTCACCATCAACAATATAAAAACTAGAAGCAACAAAACAATAATATCCAGCATGGAAAATATAAAAAAAAGATACAGGAATAGCAGGAGTGGAACCCTGTTTGGAAACTAGCTGAAATCCCATACCAAACTGCAAAAGATAATCCATATCTTATTCTTGAAGCTGGTGTTGGAGACTTTTGAAGATTCAGATCTTAGGGAATTAATAGACTTGACAATTCTAAATTCTTTTTAAACCATACAATGCATTAAATTAATATATCAAATGATACACTAAATATTCTATACAAAAGAAATAACTTCAAGATATACCTTTTTTGGAGGCCTGCAAAAAGTCTGAAATGGACAAAGAAGAGGCAATCATCTGCTTCTTCTCCTCAAAGCTGACATTAAGATATTCAAGACTCTGCGACAAAGGAATGCCTGATCGATTACTTATGCAATATCCTTTCATTTTTCCAGGACCAGAGCCAGCTGAAGTTGCAGCAAAATATACGGTTTGCACTTTAAATGCCATTTCACTTAAACTGCGTCATCTATTTTTTTGCATAATTAAATATGTGTGCGTTATTAGCAGAGATACAGGAGCTTAATCAACGAAAGACATTCTACTTTGCAAATTTTCTTTTTGAATTTACTAGATATCTTACTTTATATAATTGGCAAGTGTCCATAACACCAAGCCAATTATGTGAGGTCATAAAACGGGTAGCTAAAGCTACCCTTTTGTCTACCCTATTAGACAAACTAGGGTTACACTATTTTGTCTCTCGGCTGAGCGATCAAGTTTTTTTGGAAGGGGTGAGGGAGGGAGTATTAAGGATATCCATAATCTTGTGTTTTGGAGAAGGGGGCAAAATATTTCTTGTCCAGTCACGGTATGTATTTTTTACTCATGTTGTCTGAGATACGCTTTGTCTAGCAACATCAAACACAAAAAAAACTCAATTAGCCAAAAAACGGTTTTAGAGGTAGATCTATAAATCAACCTGTAAATTAAAATTTGGGCTGGAATATTGACCACCTGGTTGATGACATGGCAGGCTTGTCACCAGGTTCTGGGTAAGTAAAGCCACCAAATAACATTAATAATAAATCTTTTTCTCATTTAGCGAAAGCCTATAATAGTTACACGGCAATATACATTATAGCAACTTACAAATAGTTGTTGACTGTGTGGTGTCTATACGTAAAATGGGGAGTTAAAGGACAAATATCCTCTAGAGCAGGCCTTCCAAAACTATGGATCGCGACCCCAAATGGAGTAGCGTAGCAAAACCGTGGGGTTGCAAGAGATTTTAGAGTCAAATATTTAAATATTAAAGTCAAATATTTATAACACACTAAAAAAAGACACATATTGTAAAGTTGATGAATTTTAAAAGACTGAAGGTCTAGAATGGAAAAATTGCTGTGGAAAATGCACAGATGGTACAAAAGCGATGACGGGCAAAAACATTGGTTTTAAACAATTTTTGGTACTGGTGCATTATGTGGGCACTGCTATATATTGTACGAGAGACGAAACTCGCCAAACGGCTTATTTGCAAGAGAACGCTATAGAGAAGTGGAATGCAAAGCGTGGTTTTCATTGAGTTTGCGATATTTAAACTGTTGCTATTCGGGGTTTGGGGGGGGGGAGGTACCTAAATTAGGTTAGGTTACGTATTTAATATATGCTATGCTTTACCCCCACCCCCATAATGTCCAAATATATAGCCCAAATTTGTTTCTAAACTATTATATTTAAACTATTACATTAGCATTAACCAAACTTGACGTCTTTAGGAGTGCCCACATAATGCACCAGCACCCAATTTTTTCAAGCTACTCATTATGACCATATCTTTTACTCACTGCCTTATTTATCGAGAGGCCCTTGCAGCAAAAAAAAAATAGCTCCATAATTGAACGATGTGCTTCACAATGCTGTTAAGATTATAAATTTTATCGAGAGCCATGTCACTTATTTTCAAATTTATCTAAGGATATGGATTCCGTCTACACAATTTTATTATTACATGCAGAAGTAAGATGGTTGTCAAGAGGTCAAAGTTAAAGATTATTATTATTATTGAAAGACGGAATTGAAAAATTCTTAACCGAACGAAAATGTGAACTTGCTGCTTTTCATCAAAACGACTTATGACTATCCAAGCTGTGTTATTTGCCGGATATCTTTGCGAAATGGGACGATCTCAACTTGTCTCTTCAAGGAAAAAATTGCGATATATTTACTTCTAAATTCTAATGATAAAATTGAAAGTTTTATTAAAAAGATAAAAATTTGGAAAGATAGGATAGAACAAAAATCGTTCGAAATATTTTCCAGTGTCGACAATTTTATAATCGAGAGAAATCCTTGTAAAACTTTTATTGCCAAAATTACTATAGATCACTTAAAAGCGCTAGAAACTTAGTTCCGTACATTTTTTTTTTTTTTTATTAAATATTCATTTCAAAAAGGTAGCTTTAAATCCGTTTTGAATTGTTTTAACTGAGATTGATCACATGTCACTTAAAGCTCAAGAGGAATTTTCTGAGGTTTCGAGTGATTCAAACTTAAAACTACAATATCCAAAACTAGAACTGGATCAGAACTAGAACTGAATTTCCCACTATGACAGACATGTCATTATATGTTCTTCTGTCATTCAACATCACATATTTATGTGAAGTTACTTTCTGAGTTTTAACACATATCAAACCCCAATATCCTTCAACGTAAAAAATTGCTGAGGAGGTATTACGTCTAACAGTGCTAAACATTCCATCAAGATTTAATTTGTTATGCAATAAAAACATCTCACTAAAGTTTTTCCTTTCATTTTAATTTAATATTTACCACCCAACAACTGCGTTCGAATATATTCGATTGAACTAAGACGGTCAGAATTCTCTTTTATTTGTTATCGAAAAAAAATACAATTTTGACGGAAAATAGGGCATATGTTTTTTGTAAGTATAATAAAGATAACTTTTCAACTTTTGTGGAAATTTTTATTTTAGATTTTTGTATGTTTCAAAACGAATTCTAAAACTATATATTTTCATGTGTATATTGTTGCCTAATAAATGAATCATCAAAAAATATTTGTCTTTCAATTATATTTATATGGGGTCACCAGGAAAAATGGGGTCGTAAATGAAAAAAGTTTAGGAAGCCGTGCTCTAGAGTAATTGATAGCGCATAGGGTGTCGAATTGACGCTTCAGTCGCTGGATCCTTTTTTTTTTACAGAAAAAGGTAGCAAGCTTGTCGCCCAACCTCACGGCAGCGTGAATGGAACCCCGGGCAATATTACAAAGCAGAGCACCAATCCACCATGCTGACACGGAATTAAGATGAGGAGTTGCTTCAAGTAAAAAGTAGAAGCCCTTACATTTTTCAGACGAGCTCTTCCTATGTCGTTACGCTAACACGCTTTGAACTGATGGAAAATATAAATTATCTTGAAAGCTAAGGAAGAGAGGGACATATGGGCGCCTTCTCTTTATGCTGCATCCAAGCAGCTTAATTAATACATCACATTTTCAAGACAGTTTAAGAAGAGTTCACTGACCCATTGGATGCACAGATAGACACAAGCTGTTTGAGCTAATTTCGGGACCGCTTGTTTTTTCTGTGGTCACATCTTGACACGGTTTTATGATTCTTTTTTATAAAGTTTCACAGAACACGCAATAACAGCCAAGTTTTGCAAATCGTAAAGTTAGCGAAAATGGTCGAGTAAGAAGAACTCATTTTTCTCGCGTTTTTTTCAATTGTGGATGAGGGTTTCATGACTTTGGAGAGGAGCAGGTATATTTCAGCTATTTGGGAGCTTCCCTTCACGTCAAAATAAAATATTCAGTTCATACAAAAATTTCAGATTTTCAGCCATAGAGTATTTTTAGATTGGAGGACCCATAGGGGCAAGGGCAGGACAATACACAGATCTTGACCCAAATGACAATCTTTCAAAATAACTAAATGATAGTGCCCCGCAAAAATGATTCTTTATGTAAAAATTATAGCAACATTGCAAAATTATGGGAACCCAGTAAAAGAAGGAGAATTCAAACGCCCCGCTTCCCTTGCTCACGTTCCTACTTTTATAAAGGATGGGGAAATTCATAACATATTCATTGCACCTATTCTTCAAATATTATATTGCCAAAACATACACAAATATTTATTAGCATGGTACTTGTCAATTATTGGAAACACACTCAAGAATAACGCTTAGGTCACATCTCAGAAAACCGGTTACATAGCTACAAAACAAGTGATGGGTGATACAATGCATTGGACTTAGAATGCATTAGATTCACGTCCCAATAAAGTATTCAGTTCATACACAAATTTCAGACTTTCAGCAGTAAACTAGAGCATTTTTACATTGAAAACTCATAGGGGCAGGGCAGGTCAATACGCACATTTTGACCCAAATGATGACCAAATAATTAATGTTATAATTAATAAATTAAGACGGTGATTCAAAATAATTAAGTGATAGTGCCCCACAAAAACGATTCTTTCCGTACAAATTATAGAAACATTGTAAAATTATGGGAATTCAGTACAAAAAAGAAGAATTCAAACACACCCTCCCCTTGTTTACGTCCCTACTTTTATAAAGGAAGTGAAAATTCATAACATATTCACTGCACCTATTGTTCAAACGTTGTATTGCCAAAAGATACACAAATAATTATTAGCACATCTACTGGTCAATTTCTTCTGGTGATAATAAGCTGTTACTTAACAATTACAATGGGATAATAACGACGCATTTAGCCGACACTGAACAAAAAGCGACCGGTTTAGTAAACCGAACGGTCCAATCCTTTTAAGCAAGGCAGGTGCCAAACATTAAAAAAAAAAATGCCACGAAACTGTGCCTAAAGGACTGGACAGACGTAGTGTTTTTTAAACTAAAAACGGCGGTAGTTCATGCCAGCTTTCGAACTACAATTTCTTTCTAGGTCAATTCTCATTTTGAGCGTATTTTACGCTAGGTAAGTTTCAAAAATTTAAAGCAGAATAAATAAATAATAAAGTTAAAAAAAAAATTAAAAATTAAATTAAATTAAAGTTAAAAAATTTAAAAATTAAAAAATTAAATTTAAAAATTAAATTTAAAAATTAAAAAATTAAAAAAAATTAAAGTTAAAAAATTAAAAAAAATAAATAAAACGATACCTAAAGGTGTCGCTGGTTATTTGGTTTGGAACGGGGGTCAATGGTGTGACTCTAAGCTTAACCAGAGACAACCCAGCTTTAAATGGATACCTGGAGAAATTCGGAGGAAAAACACTGAAAGCGTTGGATGACTTGCCCCCAACCAGGCACTGCACTCTCGGCAGAAAGCATTGAATCAGGAGATCGGTACCTGGGCAACGTAGACCATGGTCAGCATGCGAGAAGTTTACCCAAAGGGCTGGATAAACGTAGCGTCTTTTCAAAGCTAAAAACGGACGTATTTTTCAATAGGGCTGTATCATGTGCAATCTTTTGAGCTATTTCATTAATTTGAATAACTGATTTGAAATGATTCAAAGGATCAAATTTATCATCAGAATAATTTCTTCAAATGACGAAATAATTCAATTATCAAATTATTTATTTAATTATACCCCCCCTCACGAAAATTGTTGCGTAGTCCCTCAAATATGTTTAATGCAGGATTTCTGGACTTGGCTATTATAAAAGGTTAATATCCTACAGTCTCACTTAACATACTACTTGATGGCTTGGCCAAACGACTTTTCTTTGTTGAGTGTTCATGTGATCCAAATTTAAAATATTTGTCAAAAATATTATATTTTTCCTGTGAAAAAGTAAACTTCGCTCGCACACTTTTAAAAGATAAAAAGAAAACGCTAAGGTACGTTTGCCCAGCCCTTGAAACATGGAAGCCTTAAACCAGCCCTTGAAACCCAGACAAAGAACATGGGAATCCGATAAGGCAAAATAATTTCGTCTCAGAGTGAAAAACAACACCTTCTATCATCAATCAGCAGAATCATACATTTAGTTGTAGAAACCTAAACAAAACTTACAGTCAAATTTTTATATCTGTGCTTATGCTTTGCGTTGACCGGACGTGAAGGAACCCCTTTTTGCACAACGGGAAAAAGGGGTATATTAGCGTACATCTTTAATTAGTTCTGAATCTAAACGGGTATAAATTTAGGACCAGTACTGGTCATAAGGACACATGTTAAGAAAACAATTCTTACTTCATAATATGCATAATAAACCAAATTAACATATTTTCCAAGGGGAGCACCTTCGTCATCACTATTTTCACTGTTATACAATTATTCTTAACAAAATCGTGAAAAATAAACATATTTGATTGCATTTTCCGTTTTCAATTATTCTATACAACAAAGTTAAACACCATCACTGTCATCTACCAAAAAGATATAAATAGGTTAATATTAATAAATTTAGGTTCGGTTCATTAGCTAGATGACTCTTGGGTGTTTGTTTTAAAACGATTTTCAAGACTTGGAGAAAAGACAAAATATTGAAAAATGTGACTGTAAAACTAGAAAAACAAGGAAAATAGTGAGAATGAAGGTTTGGATAATATGTTAACTAGGATAATTATGCATATTATGAAGTAAGAATTGTTTTCTTAACATGTCTTCTTATTACCAGTACGGGTCCTAAATTTATACCTATAAACCTTAGTCTCAACTATTTGAGGATTAAGAAACAAATAGTTTAAGAACAAAACAATTAACTTATTTTCAGACAATTTAAGGTTGAATCTAGTAAACTTAGATCTTCATGATTTTTTTTGTTAATGCAATAGATGGTTCTCATATTCAAATTAAAATGTCTACAAATTAAGCCTTGTTATCATAGTTCTGCTGGTCAATGCTGCACTGTCAATAATACCAGCAGTTTTTTTTTAATTTCTATTAAACACCTGTCGGTACTTGTGTCTTATAGCCACCACACTCAAGTTCTGTCGAGAATTGAACTTTGGTTAATGCTAATGAATTAAAACAAAATACGATGAAAACATAATACTTTATCAACAAAATTATGAAAACTACAACATAAATTATGGAAGGGGGCCGCCCAGACTGTTATATTAGATACGTAAACTAACCTAAACTAAGCAAAATACCAACTAAATATCTAATTAAAATATAGCTACAATGTAGCTTCCCACCAAGCCGAAGCTAATATTGTCTGGTATAAAGACCATGAAAACCGGCTTTTGTCTCATGTTCGCGATACAACATCTTGAGTGTGGTGGCTATAAGACAAAAGTACCCACCTGTCAAAGAGCCAATGGTACCTCTCTAATCAGTTTCTATACTCTTTGGCCCTAAGTTCCCACTTTCCACCTACCCCACTTTCTCCCACTTGATGTACATATCGGAGCGCCACATAGTTCTGAGGCACTTACCAGAATTTTTCCACGCGTGATAAAGTCCCCTAAACGCTTGACAAAGTTCCGCCATACGCCCCTTGAAAAGTTGGCGACCTTTCGGAAGAAATGCATCCACGATTCCCAGTTTTCGTCTCGATTTATATATCAATTAAACTGCTAACTCACAAAAGTTCTAGGAAATGATATAAAAATAATGATAAAATGTTAGAAAATTTATGACAATGTGAGAAAATATGATAAGGGCGCCAATAATTGACCAAATCGAAAAGTTTATTTTGGTACTTTTCTATTAGCTGGAAGACACGCGACATATCGTATAATGAACATGATAAAAGAAACTACTCAAGCAGATTATTTTAACGGAGAATTCCTATGCCGAGCATTGCAAACAGGGGTATCACATCCCATTTACAATATTTAAAATTTAGTTTTTCGGGGTTGAAGGGGCAAAAAAAGATAGCCTACCTAGGTTAGGTTACGTAATTAATATATGCTATGCTTTATCCCCACCACCCTGATGTGCAAACATATAGCCGAAATTTGTTTCTGAACTATTATATTTGGTACTTGTGCATTATACTTTACCCACGAAAGAAGGTCAATATCTACGAAATCATATTATTGAGTTAGGACAAAAGTGAATACACCATTCAATGCCTTTTTTTATGCTGATTACGAATATAATAAGCATTTCTATCGGAAATGAGTTTCAGCCCCCCCCCCCTATATAGGCCAATTCAGGGTTAGGTTAGGTATAGCCTATATAGGGGGGGGCTGCAATTCATTTCCGATAGAAATGCTTATTATATTCGTAATCAGCATAAAAAAAGGCATCGAATGGTGTATTCACTTTATTCCTAACTCAATAATATGATTTCGTAGATATTGACCCGAAAGAAGTCAAGTTTGGCTAATGCTAATGAAATAAACTAGGATGAATATATAATAGTTTAGAAACAATTTGTGCTATATATTTGCATATTAAGGGGGGGGGGGGTAAAAATAGCATATATTAAATACGTAACCTAACTTAGGTACCTTTT
>JAQQPU010007213.1:0-20625 GCA_029168905.1 Artemia sp. Kazakhstan ARC1039
GAAGATAACCATTTTCCTCTTGAAAAGAAATGAAAGTATTCATTTTGTTTATCTAGGCCAGCTGAATTGTAAATATAGTTTACTCTTGTCCAGAGGCAGACTGAACCACCGGTCCTCCTGTCACCTGTTAGGTGTGTCCTCAATAAAAACGGCACTTGACCCTTAGGATAAAAACAAAAAAAGATTGAGGAAAAAGTTGAAAAACAAATAATATTAAACTTAACGAGTATTATGTTAAGTTTATAGACTCATTAAAACGGAAATTAAAAGTTCTAGTGCCCTTTTTAAGTAACCAAAAAAATTGAAGGGGAACTAGGTCCCTTACACGCCCCTTTTATCGCAAAACGGTCCAAACAAAATTTTGAGATAGCCATTTTCTTCAGCATAGTTGAAAGGCAGGGGCGTAGCTCCAGCATTTTATTAAGGGGGCAAACAAGTTGCACATCCAATAACTATGCCTTTGGAGATATTATGGCCCCCCACAGCCCGTGGGGAAAGGTCTTTACGTTACAAAATTTGCTCATTATTCACTTATAGTATTTGTTATTGGGAACTTTGCATACATTTTTCAGGGGGGAGGGTTTCTGCTGGTGAGATTCCCCACGGGTATAATTTTCCATGGGGATGGTAGTTTCCAGGGAGTAAATTTTTCAGGGAAAATCTTACACTAGGGGAATTTGCCAGCATTCCTATACGAAATTCTTCATATGTCTTGCTTTCTTATCGCCGACTCAATTTTACGCGTGGAGATGTTAAGGGTATTTGTCCAGGGTAACTTTTGACCAGGATTGAATTGCCTAGAGAATAAATATGTGGGCAAGAGGGATTTATCCGTGGAGATGATGCCAGATTTCCTGGCATTACTTAAAAAACGATCAGAAATTAAATAAAAAAAACAAGTTTTTTTAACTGAAAGTAAGGATCAACATTAAAACTTAAAACGAAAAGAAATTACTACGTATTTCAAGAGGGTCATCTCCTCCCCAGCACCTCGCTCTTTACGGTAAAGTTTGAATTATTTCCCAATTCTTTAAGAACGACTCTCGAAACACTGTTCGTTTAATTAGAACAATAAGACGCTTTTTTTTAAGCACCAAAAAACTTTAGCGTGAAGTGCGAGGTTTTGAGGAGTAACAACCCCACTCACATGCGTAATAATTTCTGTTCGTTTTAAGTTTTAATGTTGCTCCTTACTTTCAGTTGAAACAACTTTTTTTTTATTTAACTTCTATGCAAAACTGTTACTTCCTTTGTTGGCTGGCATGATTTTTTGGCGCTTTTCTCGTCATCTTTGGCTTTATAGCACAAAACAATGTATTTTGAAAAAGAATATCAGTAACTTTGCATATAACTTAGGGCTATATCTTTGTTCCTAGGAGGGAGGACGCGATAGTCACGTTAGTGACCATGGGTAATAGATCGGTGCAATGCCTCTTATTTTGTTGCTACAGTGACGGGTTCAAAAGAGGCCGTGCACGATCGTACTAACAACTAAAGCCCCCCTCCCTAAAAAAACAATCAGGAGCTAGTTCAAGATCTGAGGGCCAATTAGAGTTATACAACTTACTGTCATGATCTCCCGATCAAGCATTCAGTCAACGTACTCATAATACAATCAAGGAATAAGTTACCCTATGGGGTGAATCTATTAGTAAGCGGGTTATAAATGGGCGTGTTTCAAATTCGCCTGGTCTGTGTCTTCAATGTTAAGAATTTAAATAGATTAACCATAAGGTACATTCCAGGAGTCAAATGACGTTGGTAATCACCAGATAATCTGGGTTGCCTTCCAGTCACTTTTCACCACAGTTTATAGAATTATCCAGTAAGTTTATCGCAGATCATTTCTGGTCTTCAGTCTCGGTGCGAACAAAAAGCTCCTCCCACTTCAATCAATCAATCAATCAATCAATCAATCAATTTATTAATACTAAAAAAAAACAATACAATTACAAACTTAAAATTTAAACACGCCCAAGAAGCTAAGCTTGTACAGGGCCAATAAAACAAATAAGACACTATTATAAAGCACTAGAAAAAAAAAAAAAAAAATTAGATAAGAGACATTTATGAAAAATAGGAGAAATAATAGGAGAAAATAGGAGAATTATTTGAAATATATTGAATGAAAAAAAAGAAAAAAAAGACATAAATGTGGATAGAATGCAAAAAATGAAGAAAAAAGGGGGAAAATACTATACTGGAAATACCCAGCGAGAAAGTGCCTTTGGAGAAAGAGATAGAGGGACATCAGGAGGGATGGAGTTCCATAGTAAAATAGATTGATAAACAGGAGACCTCTGACCTGCTGTCGATGAACGCTTAGGTAAAATGAACCTGCGATAAGAGCTACGTAAAAAAGAAGAGTACCTACCTGAGCCTGACAGAAAGAAAAACTGCTGCAGAGATGGTGGGAGTCTACCTAGAAAAGCAGAATGTGCTAAATAAATGTAACTTTTACCCACAATACGATCCAGCGGAGCTATTCCAGTATCATTATAAAGATCAGAGGAAGGGTAAAAACGAGGAAGAAGAAAAGTAGCCTTCACTGCCCTATTTTGGGCTCTTTGAAGTGAGCAGAGAAGAGATTTATTAGTACTACCCCAGACAGAACAGCAATAAGAAAGGTAAGGAAAAATAAAAGCATAATAAAGAGAAAGCATAACATCAGGGGGAAGAAATGAGTTAACCCTGTATAACATTGAAGATTGCCGGAGGACAAGGGAACGGGTATGAGTTATATGGGGTTTAAAAGAAAGAAAACAGTCAAGATACACACCAAGAAATTTCACTATAGTAGCTTGCGGTATAATATCATTCCCATAAGTCAGGATGGTTGGTTCCCCTGCGTCTCTCATACGATAAGGGGTTCTAAAGTGTACAATGGCACTTTTTTGGCTGTTGAGAGTCATACCATTTGACCAGCACCAATCTTTTACTTTATCAAGAAGACCTTGAGCTAGGGAAATGGCAGATGGCAGGTCCACTGCAGCAATGAAGAAGTTACTGTCATCAGCAAAAAGTATAGGGTGCACAAGGGGATGAAGACCATCAACAAGATCATTAATATAAATTAAAAACAAAAGTGGTCCAAGCACAGAGCCCTGTGGGACACCTTTCACAATAGGCAAGGAAGAGGAAGAAGTACCATTAACCGAAACATACTGAGATCTCCCTGAGAGGTAAGACCTAAACCATTCAAGTGGGACTCCAAGCACTCCAAATGAAGATAATTTAGACAAAAGAACAGAGCGAATGACCATATCAAATGCCTTTGAAAAGTCAAGAAATAGACCCAAAACACACAAGCCCTTGTCAAGATTAACACGCACAAACTCTGTTGCATCTGAAAGTGCATGCAAGGTAGAGAAACTGGGACGAAAGCCATACTGATGGTTAGTTATGAGAGAATTACCTGCAGTCGAGAATTACCTGCAGAGAATTACTTTTTCAACAACCTTAGAAATTACAGGAAGGAGAGAAATAGGTCTATAGTTTGAAATTAGAGATGAATCACCTTTTTTAAACAAAGGTACAACATTAGCAACCTTAAATAAATGAGGAAAAACACCAGAAGAAAGAGAGAGGTTAGTTATGTGTGAGATGGGGTTAGAAACAAACTGACCAGTTTTTTTAAGAACATTACAGCTCAAACCAAAACCATCAACTGTACGGCTACTTGAAAGCTGAGAAATAATGTTAGAAATTTCGGTATCACTGCATGGAAAAAGGAAAAATGACTTTTCTGCTAAGGGAAAACTACTTACTCTGCTGTAGGGTGGATTAGGAACTGAAGGAAGTGAGGTGAAATACGAATTGAAGGCGCTTGCTGAAGAATTTTTGTCCACGAAAGATCCATCAGCTTTCCTGTAGTGACAAGGGGGGGACTGTTTGAGTTTCTTGCGGGAAAAAGCTTCATTAACTACAGTCCAAACCTTTCGCAAATTCCCCTTACACTCATCAATTCGACGCAAAAAATATAGCTTTTTGGCTGCACGTACTGAAGAAGTAAGCACATTTTTATAAAGTTTATACTTCAAAAGATCATCCTGTGTCTTACTTTTACATGCAGCCTTAAACAGAGACGCCTTCATATGTGTAGCATTGATCAGACCTCTAGACATCCATGGACATTTAGGTATGGAATTCCTTGGCCTCTTTCTAAGAGGAAAATGCTTATCCAACAGAGCTCCCATACGACACAAAAATAAACTCGTTGCACAATCAACATCATTAGCTTCAAGAACACTAGACCAATCATTACTCTGAAGACTATGTATTAAATTAGAAATTTCTTTATCTGTGGAAGTTCTAAAAGAAAACTCACCCTGCTCATCCACAACAATCTCAGTTTGAGGCACAAAAAGTGAAACATAAATAGGGAAGTGATCAGAAAGATCAGTGAAAACAAGACCAGAAGTAAACTTCAAATTAGAAGAATGAGAAATGAAAATATTGTGTATTAAAGTGGCAGAATTTCTAGTAGGGTCAACACGAGAAGGAAAAAAAATTGAAGGAAGTAGACCAGCAGAAGAAAGCACATCAAAGAGATGGTCACATTCATCACTTGATCCAATATTTAACATATTACAATTAAAATCTCCCAAAACACAAATACGTTTTTTAGAGAAAGACCCCACACAAGAAAGTTGATCAAGCAAATCACAGAACAAATGTGTTGGAAAAGGAGGGGGCTTATAAAACAAACAAACAGTGTCACATGCAAACTGGCTTTTCAGATCAATAACAAGAGAATAAACTGTCCTACTATTTGACACTACTGATGTAAACAAGGATTCAAGGTCAGACCTTCTTCTAAACTCAATATCAGACTTTATAAATAAAGAAATACCTCCTGAGCACTTTGTTACCATTCTGGGGATATGGACAGCAACATAACCATGCATATCATAGGCTGTAAAATTTTCACCATCAGATAACCATGTTTCTGTTAAACCAATTACATCAAAAGGGCAAGAATTATCAGACCACAAAAACGATTTCAGACTATCCCATTTATCTCTTATCCCACGCACATTCAAACAAAATACATTAAAGCTACTATTTAAAGACAGTGAGGGTATAATTTTATCACAATAATCAATGGTAGTGTGATAATTACAGCTAGAATTAACCATAGATTCAAGGAGAGGGTCAAGCGTGTGAGTCTCTTGTTTACCAGCCCTAATTGGTTGATCAAATATAACCGAATTAAGAATAGAAGAATTCAAAAGAAAAGAGAAATCACCCATAATTATCACAAATAATAAATATACACATAGAAATATAAGTGGGATGGCACAAATTATCCAAAGTATTGGACCAAAGTATAATGTGACACCAGTTGCTATTACATGAGCTGCAAGTGTGCTGGACTGACAAAAAAATAATAGAAGTTAGGCTACATGAAGGTGAGAGGATCACAAAAAGCATAATGAGATATCAGTAAAATGAAACTAGAATCAAAGTATTGGCCCAATTTATAATGTGGGACCAGAAAATTATGTAAGCTGTAACTGACATGAGAAAGAAAGAAAAAAAAAATATAATAGTAGTCAGCCTACCTGAAGGTGATAGGATCACAGACAAATATAAATGAATATCAATGGAATGACACATATTATTCCAAATATTAGCCCAGAGTATACTATGGGTAGTAAAAAATTATGAGAGAGCTGCATATATACTGACATGACAAAAATTTGATTGAATTCAGGGTACACAAGGATGATAGCATAAAAAAATAAGATAAAGAAATATCAATGAGATGGCATATATTATTCAAAATATTGACCAAAAATATAATATGGGACCAGTCAAAATTATGCAAGTTGCATGTGTGCTGACATGAAAAAAATATGATAGAATTCAGGTTACAGGAAGGTGATAGGATCACTAACCCAGATAAGGGAATAATAGTGGCATGGCACATATTCATCAAAATATTGGCCCCAAGTATAATGTGGAACCAGTCAAAATTATATGAGCTGCAATTATGCTGAAATGACAAAAATATGAAAGAAATCAGCCTGCATAAAGGTGATAGGATCACAAACAAACATAAAAATAAATAAATAAATAAATAAATAACAGTGGGATAACATATATGATTCATAATATTGGCCCAAAATGCAATATAGGACCAGTGAAAATTATATGAGCTGCAAATGTGCTGACATGACAAAATCATTATAGAAGCCAAGCTACATGATGGTGAAAGGATCATAAACACACATAAAGAAAAATCAGTGGGAAGGCACATATTATTATAAGTATTAGCACAAACTATAATGTGTGATCAGTTGATATTATGGGGGTTACAAGTATAATGACACAACAAGAATATAATGTAAATCAGACAACGTGAAGGTGACAGAATCACAAACAAACATAAAGAAATATTAGTGGGAAGGGACATATCGTCCAAACTATTGGCACAAAGTGTAATATGGTACCAGTCTAAATTATGTGAGGACAGTAAAGAATAATAGAGGAATATTTTAAGAACAGCAAGTAAATCCCTACAGAAACAATGCAATATATTATAAGAAAATAAATCTAAATCCATCACTTTAATTTATCTGCATTTGCAGCACATAAATCAATTTCACTCTGATTATTAAACTTAACCACTCTTCCAGATTGGGTTTTATACAGGATATCACCTTTACTGGACCAAACATTACGTAAGCCAAGCTTTGACTTGGCATATGAAAGAAGTTGTAAGCGTGGTTTTGTAAGTGTCTCAGAAAATAGAATCCCTGATCCTTTCAAATCCTTCTTTTGTCTGAGAAGCAGTTGACGAACTCGTAAGTTGCAAAATTCAACAACTATGGGTCTGGGTTTTGCAGATGGTTTGCCAATTCTTTTGGCTGATACAACATCAGACTGAATAATTGGTATGCCAGGAAATTTCCCAGCACATAGTGACAGGAATTGACTTTCAGTGTTTTCAATGGAGGTCTCCTCTTTCACCCCAAAGACAATAATTTGGTTGCTCAAAGCCTGCTGTTCAAAACGGTCATTTAATCTTGCCAGGTTAGACTGGATAGGCTGGAAAGAGTTTTTAAGGTCTATCATGGATGATTCTAAAGTAGCCAATGAAGATTCAACAGAAAATATGCGTCTGTTATAGCTTTCAAGAGTTTTATCCACTAAATTACTAAGATCTAGGTTGAGGCCAGCATACACCTCCTTCTTGATTGCATCCAGCTTATCTGAAGAGATAGTGACATTATGTTGCATGAATGTCTGTTCCTCTTTCATTTTAGCCACTGCCTCATCTACCTGGGAAGAGATCTTAGCCAATATAAGGTCATCAAGTAACCCTTTCACTGAAGATTTAAGATTGGCAGGTTGTAGTGAATCTGCTAGCATTTTATGTTTGATTTTTATGCTATTTATGTGGTTAGTGAGCATGAGTAGCTGCTCTGAAACAGATTCTGATCCAGAGAATTGGATTGAGCTGTCAGACCTTAGTTCACGAGGTGGCTTGAGTTGACTTTTCATTTCTTATCTGAAGTAAATAACAAAACAGGACCAGAAATAAGCAGTGGTATAAGACAGTTTGGGTATAAGGCAGGATGTAGTCCACAATGAAGTAACAAATTTCAAATACCAAAGCAGGGGATTGTGAAATTTGAAGAATAGAAATTTCTGCATTAGCGGGTTAGTGTGTTTTCGTCAATCAATGAGAAATGGTTACAAAGTGCATTATTCGTAATAGCGGGTTTCCACTTATTTCTATTATAACTGTAAGTTTCGCGTCCAAGAGGGTTACAAAGTGCATTATTCGTAATAGCGGGTTTCCACTTATTTCTATTATAACTGTAAGTTTCGCGTCCAAGAGAAATCTGACTTGTCTACCCGTGAAAAGATCTAATGCCGCTTATGTTTATATCTGCAAAAACGTTCTCTGGAGCACTCGCGCCTCGGTCCGGGTTTTTATAATGGGTGAGATAGGGAATGATCATACTGCTAATTCTATAAACTGTTCTTTTCACTCTTAAACATAACACTAGAACTTTCAGTTTGAAATCGAATTAGCTCCTCTCAAAGTTCTAAACCATTTCCTACTATACAAAGTGTCTTGACTTACTTGACTTAAGTCCCATCTGTCCTTGAAGGTCGTTTCTTCTGTCTTGGTCAGAAGAAAAACAAGAAAAAAAATAATTCAGTTTGCCCACATCGCTCTCTACTGCATCAGTATTATTGTGCTACCTCTGATTTCTGGTCGTTTTGAATTTGAGAAGAAGAGGGCGTCCTGAGGGGGCAAGCTAGTTGCCTTTCTATTACTGTTGAGTCTTAGAAAGGAAATATAACTTTCAAATCAAAATGAGCCTTCTCTAAGGTCTAAGCAACTACACCTTCCATAAAACCGTTATATGCCCCCGGTGCATAACTTACAACCCTTACCCTCGCATTCTGAAAAGTTGTGTCAACCCTGAAGACCTTGTTATATGATCTTTGGCCTTTTTTTACAAAATGGTTATCTCAAAATTTGTATCAGATATATTTGGGAAAAAGAGGGCGTAGGGGGGGGGGGGGAGGGAGAGGCAAAGTTTCCTCCGACCACTTTTGACTCTTAAGAAAAGTACCAGTAATTCTGATTTCCAATCAAACTAGTCTCTTCTGTAGATTATGCGACCACCCTTTCCATAAAAACTTTACATGTTAATATTGGGCAATTAGTATAAATCTTAGCCCTCGCTCTGAAAGCTTAGGGTGAGTTATCACTCACAAAGACTTAATTACTGGACCTTAAAACTTACCTGAACAAAATTACAACCTAAAAATTTTGAGTGGATGTGTTTGGGTAAATGAAGGGCGTGGCGGGCTAGTTTCCCTCCAGTTGCTTTTGATTTTTAAAAATGGCACAAGAACTTTCAATTTTCAATCGAATGAGCTCCTTTCAAATTTTTACGACATCTTCTTCTATACGAAGTGCCCTGGTCAGAAAAAAATACATTGTGACCATATTACTCTTTCCTTCATTAAATATAAAAAAAAATCTACTGAACTAAGCAGTAATATTAAAACTTGAAACGAATAGAAACTATTCGAAATGTGAGGGAGGTTGTCCCCTCTTAAAACCCCTTTCTTCACTCTAATTTTTTTTAAGAAGTCTTAAAAAAAGTTTTGATTCTAATTTTATGACCCTTGTGTTTCAGGAATAATTCTTAAGAAATTGAGACAAAAGTTCAAACTTTAGCATAAAGAGCGGTGTATTGAGGAAAAGACAGCCCCCCTCATATACGGATTAATTTCTGTTCTTTTCTTTGTTTCAATGCTGCTCTTTACTTTCAACAGAAAAACTTGTTTTTTTCTAAATTTAATTTCTGACCGTTTCTCACATAATCTCAAGAAATCTCTGTTGAATTCCTTCCCTCATGAAAAATTTTCCCATATAAAATTCCTCCCGTGTAAAATTTTTCTGCTGAGAAATTACCCCTGAATATATCCATCCTCGCTACAAACTCGCCCCAGAAAATTTCTTGCTAACAATTTTGCCTGAAACATACTCCTTAGCATGTTTTCCTTTGTAGAAATACTTATTTTCATTTAGTTCCTGTTTTTTTTTTAGATCAAGGGGGAATCCCCCTGCGTGAAAAACTTTTCCCGGAAAGCCTCCAAATAGAAAATTTCCCACGGAGAATAAATTCTCCTGGAAATATGGCAAATTTTCTCAGGCTCAGAGCCTTTGATGGGTAACGCTAAACTTAATGAATATTAAGTGTTTGGTATCAGCATAGTAAACTAAATCTTTTGACATAACTATTAATATCAATTTTCTGTTGTTAAGAGTTTCGATTACTATTGAGCCGGGTTGCTCCTAACTTACTTAAATTTCGGTGGGAGCCAGACGGTGATCTATCCTGCCCGGCACCAATGGACGATCGGATGGCTGACATAGTCAAACACGATCTGTCAGCAGCAGCCTCTTCTGAAATCTTCAGCCAGTTTTTATCCCAACTATGTCCATATTGCCGGAAGCCACTCCAAGCATCCAGGTCATTCTTGAATGTCTGCCAGAGAATCTTCTTTGGCCGCCTGGTCTCCATTTCCAAGTTGAAAGGAGGTCGCAGGTAAGGACATTGGACATCTCGGGTCGCTGGTTACTTACATTTTACTACCGTGAACTGTTTGAAAATTTTCAAACTGACGAAATTAGTCCTGGGTGCTTGGCTTTTGTTTGATTTCACCCATCAAGAATCCTAATTTTTCGTTTTGTTAACTTTTCATTTTCAGTTAGTAATACTTGATAAATAGATAAATGTTTTTGCCGGACCATCGGAGGCTGGAGGTGAGTGTTGACAAAAACCATACCTCCTTGTCAATTGTTTTGAGTGTAGCCTAAAAACAAGAAGAAGTAAAATCGCTTATCGTTAAAATCGTTTAAACTTACATATAATTTCAAGAGTATCTGCTGATGGTTGTATTCAGGAAAGAGTAAGCAGTTCCGAAAACCTCTGTATTAATAAAAAAATTAGTATAAAGTAAGTAGTTAAGTAGATTTAGTACTCTATAAGTATTTGAGCACTACGTGGGTGAAAGGTGACATTAAAAAAAAAATTATATCCAGTTGGGAAATATTTTCTTTTATGTCATAAATTTGCAAAACGTGTATTGCTTTTTTGTCCAAAATTTCTAAAATGTGCCCATTATTAGTATTACCTCTTCATTGTGTCCGGGTACGTAGGAATATGTTCTTTGGACATAAAATATTTCCAGTCGGCAAACCTGCCTGTTCCCGTCAGGGTTGCCACCAAGGCTACGTTCGTACAATTTTGGGTATGTTTTAAATAAAACGGTACGTTTTACCTTACGGTCCTAAAAACGTTACATTTTTGTTACGTTTTTGAATTTATGTTACAATTATGTTACGCTTTTGAATAATGTGGAATTTTCTTATTTTGTGAGTAATCTATTTTTTTCCCGTGAAAAAATCCGCTCTTCCCATTTCAATTACACTGACATTTTAATTATATCCACATTTTTTCACATTGCAGTCATTTAATCTTATCAAGCAATCACTCAGTTATAAGGATGAGAAAATACCCATTTCACTTACTCGTATAGTAAGTTAAGATAACATTCTCTCTCATGAGCATACGATTATCATTTGTTTAGTGACAAGTGACAATAGTCAGTTAGTCACCTCACCAGCTTTCAATTTCATCAGTTGACTTTGAATCTTGTTCCGTTAACAGTCATACTAAAATTATATGGAGAAGGAGCTAGATTCATTAGCTTCTGTGATCAGTAGCTAGATCACATTTTATGAAATAAAACAAAATATGATGAAATTATAAAAATTTAGAACCAAATTTGGGCTATATATTTGCATATTAGGGGGGGGGGGGTAAATTATAGTATATATTAAATACATAACCTAATCTAGGTACTCCCCCCCCCCTAAACCCCAAAAAACAATAGTTTAAATATTGTAAACGCAATGACAAACCACGCTTTGTGATCCAATTCTCTACTGACTGATACCCGTTGACTACTTTCCTTTAGCATCTATCTTGTGTGTGCATTAGATATTAACTAGTACCCATGATATATGTATTGTTCTTTCCGTAATAACCTCACCCCCCTCCCCATTGTGATTGGTTTGACATAATATCAGGTTATACACAAAAGTTGCTCTTTTTATATGGGATTATGAACAGCTGGTATTGACAAAATATATGAAACTGTAAAAATGAGCCATTTTTTGGTTATATCTAAGCATTGAGGAGGGAGTTGGGTTAGTTGAGCCGGAATTTTCGATTTTATTCTAAACTTTTTCGAAAAATCATGGTCACTTTTTTGACATTATACCCCTCTCCCCATCTGCGGTCCCATATATAACTGTATAAACACATTTCATCGTTGCGGCGAATCTTGTGATGACATTCTTTCTTGTTACATTATTTCGTGTTCTTTCACATTGTAAAGTAAGAATTTTATTGGTCAATATTTTTTAATACATTCTTAGGGCTATATCCCGGACCATCAGGGGGGGGGGGGTGTATTTTCAAAAAAGAAGCCATGATATTTGGAAATACTATAAAATAAATAATTTAATGGTACTGCTTGTGTGTTTAGCATGTTTTCTTCAGAAAAGGACAATCACTAGATATTTGGCTTTAGAAAACGACAGCTAGGGTAATGCCCATTTTTATGAAGAAGATAACAGTCTTGTATCTGTATATGGTAGGTTTACAGTTTACTTAAAAACTGATTCATAGGGACCACGCAGGCTGGACTGGGGTCCCAACCCCCTGAAAACGCAAATTTCTCGGCATTTCTTTATTAAATTATAGGCTTTTTACTATCCCCCTTAATTTTCTTAATTAAATCATTTCCAGTTCATTTTTTTTAACTCACAGATCTTTTTGTTCCATCTTCCTTTTATTTCATTGTCACACAATTTTTTTTTAATTTGTGAACTGTTTTCAGCCACTTTCGAATGTTCTGTTACTTCCCACTTTTATCATTATAGTACAACGGTAAAAGCACATCCCGAGGTTGTGTTAACTTAGGTTGTAATCTTGGATGAGACATTATATTTTTTTTTAATTAGAAAATTTGAAAATATTGAATATAAGTGAAAATTCCAGGCAAAAAATCGGTTCGTTTTCGCATAGTTTGATCTTTTTATTTGTATTCCTCAATTCATCGACTTTTTCCGTTTATGCATTTAAAACCTAGTTAAAATTGGTGTTTATGTTATGTAAAACCGAATGCTTTTGGTGCCCCTCGTGTTCATTTATATTCATATATTCTTGAGAAAAAAATTCTCTGCTTTGTAGTTCATTTTGAAAATGAGTTTAATTTTTTTTACCCCATCCTCTAAAAATTATTTGTACGTGCCTGGACTTGTGAGACCCACCAAAACAGCTTTAGGCTAACATTCTTGTGTTTGAATTGTGTGAACTCTTCTTTAATTTCTGACTTTATCTTGGTTGGGAGTTACGAATCAAATTACAAACAGAATAATGCATATTATGGAAAATAACTGTTGTTTAGTATAGGAACTAAAGACAACGATTAAAACATTTTTTTTTCAACAAAATAAAAAAAAACAAAAAAGCTCTGTCACTCGGAATTGCTTAAATCTTCATGTTCGAACGATGCAAATTTGAAGCTAGAGAAGGTGAGACTGAGACTTAGCCAATCTAAAATATTAGACGGGAAGGGAGCGATTAAAATAATTTTTTGGGTGTTTTTGAGAAGCTGGATTAACAATAAAAAAATCTAGTTGGTTTTCTTCTTTTCTTCAAAACTCTAAAGCGTCCTATGTTTATTGATTTGCCTTTTATTTTGTACGCATTACTCATCAACTTTTGGTTTAAAACACCAATAATGGCAAGTAAAAAAACAAAATATGCAAAATAGTAGCCTGGGGTTTTACGCACGCATTAGGGGGAGGGGGTTCTTTCTGTTGTGCAGGTAAACTGGAATGGAAGCAGCACTTGCATTTGAATAAATAGGAATTTCCTGAAGGTAAAGAAGCATGAATTGTTATTATTGTATATTTTTTAGGCACCTTTTATAAGTTGGGGGGAAGATTTTTAAAGAGATTAAGTAAAAATATATTTTTCAAATTATACAGGCAAAAAATGTCCCACCCCCCTTTAAGTGCCGCTCTTGATAGCGAAATTAAGGCACCCTGCCTAGAAGAGAAACTTTCCTTACGAAAAAGTTACGTTTTAAAAAGTTGGACGTTACGAAATGTTTTGGTTTGGCGACAATCCTGGTTCTTTTTTAAATATTTCAAACATTATGATAGTTTTAGCATGTGAATATCTGATTAAAATGGAAAGTGCTTTGCCACTGGGGGTGGGGCTGCGGTTGTGGTTCTTGGGCTCAGTCATGCACTTTCTTTTAAAGTAACAGAGAAGTTGTCAATATTTTCATTTGAGTTGTATACACTATTGAAAGTGTTTGAATTTATTGCAAGTGTTTTGCCAGGAGGTAAATATTTGATAGGTAGTGACTCACTTTTAGTGCTGAATTATTTGATGTATGGTCATAGGCCAGCAAGAAAATCAGTGCTAATTTTAGAAAAGATACTGCTAAAACTGATGACAGCCAAGTATGAGATTGTAGCAACATGGGTACCAACACATGTTGGAATTAGGGGAAATGAGCAGGCCGATAAGCTGGCAAAATGGGGCACTATTTATGGGCAGGATTTAGTATGTCAGTATTCAGTGAATGATTTTTTTATGTTATTATGATAAGTTGCTAAAGGAGAAGGAGAAAGAGGTTTTTGGTCAAAGGTCTCAGAACCAGATTCTTGATTTGTATGATTATGGTACCCCACCTCCTGACCTACGTCACCCAGTCAGACACCTGGCTATCAGTATATTCAGGCTCTAAACAGACTATGCTCAAATTAGAAGTGTAGGCCTATTATTTAAATGGAAGTCAGTAGACTCTCCATTATGTGAGGTCTGCAATGTAGAAGAGGATGTTAGGCATATTCTAATGTATTGTAAAAAGTATGAGACACAGAGATTGCCACTGAAAAAAGCTTGCCTAAAGTATTTTGGCACATTCACACTCAGAAGTATCCTGGGCCATGCACAGACACCACCATGGGCTAGGAAAAAATATGTGGAAGTATTATTCTGTTTTATTGTAGATACTAGGCTACATTTAGTGCTGTAATTTGTATTAATAATGGATACTTTAATATTATTGCACATTATTTTAATATTGTACATGTAAATTAGTGATATGTAAGCTATGTATATGAGTATGTGTATATATTGCAAGCCAAGCTCATCAGTTTAAATTGCCATATCAGCCAGTTGTGTTTGAATTGTAAATATGGAGGCTCGAATGTGACACCACCGGACAGAGTTGAATACAGCTTGACATTGATTTATTGGTTTTTGTGTTGAGATTCTTCAAAACCCCTCCCTATCCACAGTGACAAAAACCAGATGGCTTTTTAAATTATTTGACCCTCAGTCATGACAGAACAATAGCTGGACAGCTGAACTTTGATGTGGAATACCTTTCATCCCTAAAGGCTCTGATGAAATCATGGAGACATGCACAATGGGCAGCTTGCCCAGGAGTGCCTCAAACAAACAGCAACAACAAAATTGAAAGTTTAATCAGCATTTAAGTGAGTATTTCCTTCAACTAAATTGTTTTTTCTATGTTTTGAATATAAAAGATGGGATGTAATGGCATGTAACTCTGGTTGCTAGGAATAATGTGAATAAATCAGTTCATGCATTTTTTATGGTCTTTCCAAGTTCATTTGGCCTAGGGTAAAAAACCAGTTTCCAATTGAGCAAAATTACATAAAACTTAAACCCTTACATCTTTTTAACAAGAGGAGTTGGGAAGAATCTACCCTATACAGCAATATGGTTATTATTAAAAGTGTCAAGATCAAACACTTGAAATTATTAGTTTATTGACTAACCTACAAGGACTGATAAAAATAACAATTGCTACTCTTGATAAAGAAACATGTTAAAAAAAAAACAATTCTTACTTTAAAATATGAATAATGATCCTAGTTAACATATTATCTGAGGGGAGAACCTTATCGTCAAATCTTTCCCCTTTTTTCCTTCTTTTTTGAACTTAAAAGAAAAAATTATGATTTTTGTCATGCTCTCAGTACAAGGTGTAAATCTTTTGAAATTGTTGCTATAAATTTCTTTTTATTGATGATGTTGAATCCTGTTATTAAGTTATGTTTTTTTTAAAAAAATTTTAAAATACACTTTTAAAAGATTAAAGAATATCTTAGAACCTGTATACCAACAGAATATATACTCCCACCCCCTTAGTGTGCAAATACGTATATACCCAAAATTGCATTCTAAATCTAAATATAACCAAATGAACTTTAACTTAACCCCTAAATATATCCAAATCAGGGTATATATTTTCAAATCATTTGGATTAGGATAAAATTCACCTGTAATGTAAATGAAGATTGTATTTAGACTCAAAATGTAATTTTGGGTATATATTTGCACACTAGGGGGGTGGGGGTATATATTCTGTTAGTATATAGGTTCTAAGATATTCTTCAATGTCTTATAAGTGCATTTTAAAATCTTGTTTAAAAAAACAGAATTTAATAACAGGATTCAACATCATCTATAAAATCAAACTTATAGCAACAATTTCAAGATTTATGCATTGTGCTGAGAGTATGAAAACATAGAAATTTATTTTCTTTTAAGTTTGAAAAAGAAGGAAAAAAGGGGAAATACTTGAGGATAATGGTTCTCTCTTTGGATAATATGTTAACTAGGATTATATACATATTTGAAAGTAAGATCACTAGGGGGGTGGGGGTATATATTCTGTTAGTATATAGGTTCTAAGAGATTCTTCAATGTCTTATACGTGCATTTTAAAATCTTGTTTAAAAAACAGAATTTAATAACAGGATTCAACATCATCTATAAAATCAAACTTATAGCAACAATTTCAAAAGATTTATGCGTTGTGCTGAGAGTATGAAAACATAGAAATTTATTTTCTTTTAAGTTTGAAAAAGAAGGAAAAAAGGGGAAATACTTGAGGATAATGGTTCTCTCCTTGGATAATATGTTAACTAGGATTATATACATATTTGAAAGTAATATCAAAGTGTAAATTGTCAAGATCAAACACTTGAAATTATTAGTTTATTGACTTATCCACAAGGACTGGTAAAAATTTACAATTGCTACTCTTGATAAAGAGACATGTTAAGAAAACAATTCTTACTTTAAAATATGAATAATGATCCTAGTTAACATATTATCTGAGGGGAGAACTTTTATCCTCAAATCTTTCCTCTTTTTTCCTTCTTTTTCCAACTTGAAAGAAAAAATTATGATTTTTGTCATTCTCTCAGTGCAATGTGTAAATCTTTTGAAATTGTTGCTATAAATTTCTTTTTATAGATGATGTTGAATCCTGTTATTAAGTTATGTTTTTTTAAACAAAATTTTAAAATACACTTTTAAAAGATTAAAGAATATCCTAGAACCTGTATACCAACAGAATATATACTCTTTGAAAGAAATATAAATTTAAAGTATACCAAACATGTTGAAGACGATCTCTTGAAAGGCTCTTCTGGATTAAATATTTAATATTTCGCAAATTTGTGGATCAATATCAGAGAAAACCAAGAAAAAAAAGGTTTCTCGTGATTGTATTCCTAAGGAGCTCCATATTGGTGTATATTAGGTGAAGTGAACTAGGATTTTGCTGGCTTTTGAATACGTATTTTTGCTTGGCTTGCTTCCTATTGTGTAGTGCTTTAGTGCTTGTTTTATTGGTATTTATTGTTTTAGTGCTTGCTTTGTTGTGCTTATTTATTTGCTTCTAGGCTATTTCCTGTATAGGCTATTGATAATTTCTCTATTGACATGGGTGAGCCTTCTGCTCACCCATTACAGGGTGATGGGGCCCCTGGGGCTGGGACTGGTGGCCAGACTCCCAGTGTCCTGGAGTGGGGAAAGACTGCTGACAATAAAGACAATGGACCTTTACCCAGGACATGCATAGGATACATAGGAAAGCTACTGTCACAAAATGTATGCAGAGATTTTGGGGTGGTTCGTCCTAATGTAACACTAAGTGGTGCTGTGGAAGTACTAGCCAAGAACAAGGAAATTAATTCTAAGATTATGTTGCTTAGAGGACTAAAAGTCAACAATACTGAAGTAATCTTCAAAGAGAGGGTTCCTGGAAAAATATGGAAGGGAAAATGTTTCCTTCTCCAGGCAGTTGGGCTAAAAGAGGAGGTCTTAGAAGAAGTAAAGGCTCAACCAAATATAAAAGATGCCAAAATTGCAAATGAAGAGGATATATCAAAGAGTGGTAAGAGACAAGAGTCATATATGATCTTAATCAACTTCAATACTGATGTACCATTTCCAGCAAGAATTGCTGTATGGGGTGCCCAGATATACGTTCATGAATAAGAAGGAAAAAAGGGGAAATAATTGAGGATAATGGTTCTCTCCTTGGATAATATGTTAACTAGGATTATATACATATTTGAAAGTAAGATCAAAGTGTCAAGATCAAACACTTGAAATTATTAGTTTATTGACTTACCTACAAGGACTGGTAAAAATTTACAATTGCTACTCTTGATAAAGAGACATGTTAAGAAAACAATTCTTACTTTAAAATATGAATAATGATCCTAGTTAACATATTATCTGAGGGGAGAACTTTTATCCTCAAATCTTTCCTCTTTTTTCCTTCTTTTTCCAACTTGAAAGAAAAAATTATGATTTTTGGCATGCTCTTAGTGCAATGTGTAAATCTTTTGAAATTGTTGCTATAAATTTCTTTTTATTGATGATGTTGAATCCTGTTATTATGTTATGTTTTTTTAAACAAAATTTTAAAATACACTTTTAAAAGATTAAAGAATATCCTAGAACCTGTATACCAACAGAATATATACTCTTTACCCAGGACATGCATAGGATACATAGGAAAGCTACTGTCACAAAATATATGCAGAGATTTTGGGGTGATTCGTCCTAATGTAACACTAAGTGGTGCTGTGGAAGTACTAGCCAAGAACAAGGAAATTGCTTCTAAGATTATGTTGCTTAGAGGACTAAAAGTCAACAATACTGAAGCAATCTTCAAAGAGAGGGTTCCTGGAAAAATATGGAAGGGAAAATGTTTCCTTCCCCGGGCAGTTGGGCTAAAAGAGGAGGTCTTAGAAGAAGTAAAGGCTCAACCAAATATAAGAGATGCCAAAATTGCAAATGAAGAGGATATATCAAAGAGTGGTAAGAGACAAGAGTCATATATGATCTTAATCAACTTCAATACTGATGTACCATTTCCAGCAAGAATTGCTGTATGGGGTGCCCAGATATACGTTCATGAAAAAGAAGGAAAAAAGGGGAAATACTTGAGGATAATGGTTCTCTCCTTGGATAATATGTTAACTAGGATTATATACATATTTGAAAGTAAGATCAAAGTGTAAAGTGTCAAGATCAAACACTTGAAATTATTAGTTTATTGACTTACCTACAAGGACTGGTAAAAATTTACAATTGCTACTCTTGATAAAGAGACATGTTAAGAAAACAATTCTTACTTCTAAATATGAATAATGATCCTAGTTAACATATTAGCTGAGGGGAGAACTTTTATCCTCAAATCTTTCCTCTTTTTTCCTTCTTTTTCCAACTTGAAAGAAAAAATTATGATTTTTGTCATGCTCTCAGTGCAATGTGTAAATCTTTTGAAATTGTTGCTATAAATTTCTTTTTATTGGTGATGTTGAATCCTGTTATTAAGTTATGTTTTTTTAAACAAAATTTTAAAATACACTTTTAAAAGATTAAAGAATATCCTAGAACCTGTATACCAACAGAATATATACTCCCACCCCCTTAGTGTGCAAATATATACCCAAAATTGCATTCTGAATCTAAATATAACCAAATTAACTGTAACTTAACCCCTAAATATATCCAAATCAGGGATATATTTTCACATCATTGGGATTAGATTAAAATTCACCTGTAATGTAAATGAAGATTGTATTTAGATTCAAAATGTAATTTGGGTATATATTTGCACACTAGGGGGGTGGGGTATATATTCTGTTAGTATATAGGCTCTAAGATATTCTTCAATATCTTAGAAGTGTATTTTAAAATCTTGTTTAAAAAAGGAAAAAAGGGGAAATACTTGAGGATAATGGTTCTCTCCTTGGATAATATGTTAACTAGGATCATTATACATATTTGAAAGTAAGAAGTGTTTTCTTAACATGTCTCCTTATCAAGAGTAGCAATAGTAAAATTTTACCAGGACCTCTTTTTGGAAATACTAATTATCCTATTTTGATGTATCTAATTTAAGGTATGTATATATCCTTTTAGTATTTCATTTTTATTCACATATTAACAGAAAGTTGACTTTCTTCTGATTTTAAAAATATAACTTTTATTGCTTGATCTAAATCACAAATAATAAATATTATTTTTTCTTTTCAATTGCTAGTCAAAACAGAGACCATATTTTCAATTTATGCTGACAAATTATTGCTGAAAATTTGACCAAGAAGGCAGAGTTCTTGTATAATAGAGGTGGTCCAAAAACCCATTGTTATTTTTCCAGAATGCCAAAGAACAGTGGTATTCCCCAAAAAGAAGTCTTTTACCCTAGTTGCTTTGGAGGCAAATTCTATTTTGAGTTTAAAAATTTGTTTCTAAAAGTGGTACAGTTATAGGTCTAGATTAGGGGCTATTGAGAAGGAAACATGTTAATAAATTCTTTTCTACTTTATAATATACAGAATGATTATAGCTAAGGCATTTGCATGCAGCTCTGTTAGCTTATAGGCTACTTTAATCAACCTACCATGACAACTTTTTTTTTATCCAGCTTAATAATGGCAGATCAATACTTGTGGACCAAGGATGGGCACTGTTCTGTTTTTCTGAAGAAAGGGAATTTTTTTAACAGGACTTGAATGAAACAGCACAGAAAAAGAACAGGCCAGCAAAAAAACAGAAGACCTATTCCTGTTTCTGTTCTGTTATTTGGTAAAAAACAGAAAACAGCTATTTTTTTAAAAAACAACTGTTTTCAAACACTTAAAGGTTAAAAAAA
>JAQQPU010007213.1:20635-39692 GCA_029168905.1 Artemia sp. Kazakhstan ARC1039
ATTTTTTTAAAAAACAACTGTTTTCAAACACTTAAAGGTTAAAAAAATGTAAATGATAAGTTTTGGCTTATTATCAGAAAGTTAATTATAGCATTGGTTGTTCAAACCTTAAAGCTTATCATTTAAAAGTTGTGCTTTCCCCTTGTTTGGACATTGTCCTGGCATGCTGCTTTTTCATGAAATACTCAGATATCAGAAATGCCTGTTTGCTTGACATTAGTAGTAGTATGCTAAGATGCTTTAGAGCAGTTTCTGACAGCTCCAAAAAGATGTCTTTATTTTTAGTCTAGAAAATGAATGGGTTGCCAATATGAAAACATTAACTTTTTAGTCTCTCATCAACTTTGGTACAGTTGTGCTTAATGGTACACAGCACTATAGACTGTCAAAGGAATGCAGTCATGGATACCCATAAAGCGGGTAATTGCTATTTAAATTGATCAAAAGAGCACTGTTTCTCATTGAATTTAGAATATTTAAACTGTTGTTTTTTGTGGTTTAGGGGGGGGGGAGGTACCTATGTTAGGTTATGTATTTAATATATTCCATGCCTTACCCCACCCCCTTAGTGTGCAAATATATAGCCCAAATTTGTTTCTAAACTATGATATATTCATCCTATATTATTTTTGTTTTTGATTAGCATTAACCAAACTTGACTTTGTGTGTACCATTAAGCACAACCATGCCTTAACTTCTTGTCAAGATTGCCACTTGCCATGGGTTGTACTTTTTTCTGGCAACAACACTTTTGAGAAAACCCAGTACTGTTACAGCATTTTTATCTGCAAAAAAGTGCAGTGTTTCTAATAAAGTGGCAAAAAATTGTCTGTTCATGCAAATATTACCATCCATTTTTTTCCATTTTCAAATCCCTTTTTTCCCAAAATGCACTTTTGTGTTTATATAGCATCTTCTTAAACTTTCCAGAAATGCCTGGACATTTCAAAAATAAAACAATTTTTGGCAAGACATTGTGCAGTCAGCTCAAGGTCATTAGTGTTTAAGCAGAGCCCATAGTTGATTTGGGAGGAGGTGGCTTCCCTATCTGGACTTTGTACCCCCCCCCCCCACCCCCAATTAAGAGCATTTGGACTTTAGAAGCCATCTTAAACAAAAGTATGAAAGAAGGTTTATTATTTCCTAGCCAATGTGTGTCACAATTTTTCAAAGGAAAACTAATTGTTTAAGGGACAACTGCATATTTTTTGTGGCACTTCGCACAATAAAATACTGTTCTAGACCCTCCACCAAATTCACTCTTAAGTAGATAAGTAAAGTGAAATTTCTCAAATTCCCTATTTCAAAGAAATTTAGACTCTTTGCTACATAATATTTTCTTTAAGAAATCTCTTCTCTTAAATAGGTTTTCAAAGGGATGGAAATATAAGGACAATTATACTTTTTCATAACTTATTTAAAAAATTTTCATGGCTTTGTGGCAGAAAATACTTTCTCCAATGCATACACTTGCTCTATCATATAGATTGTTACTGCTTTATTTGAATTAGAGCCACAGGAGGTGTTCAATGACTTTAAAAAAACTTAGTAATGAAACTAATTGGCTTTGCAGATCTTGTGTCCAAAGATATTATGGGATGAAATTTGGAAATAATAAAGGGAACACAAAAGGTATGTGGAAGACTATTAATGACTTATTAAATGGTGGCAACTAAATGAAAATCCAGCTACCCTAAAAGTTGACAATAGAATAGTTGTTGAAAAGAAGGAAATCTCTAATGTTTTGGGTGAGTGTTTTTCAAAAATAGGTAAATCAGTAAGTGAAATAATGATTGCTGTAAAATTGCTGAACCTTTTAAAGATGAAAGATTTTTGGGGGTAAACATGAACACTGCTGAAACTAATCTAGGGGAGATGAAGCAAATAATAGGATTGATGAATTCAAATTTGTCTAGGAGTGATGGTCTCAATCTGCAGACAAGAGTAGTGTTGGGCGATATTCAGTATCGATATTGATATATCGATATATCAGAGCAAATATCGATATCGAATATCGAAACGAAAATATCGATATCGAAAACGATATTTGAACATATTTGACTATTTTCGGCCTTTTCTGCTACTGGTAAACGTCCTGCAGAAAAGATCCAACATAGAAAATTGTTTGGGAAATGGGCGAGAAGAAGAACAATGATGTATTTAATCCATTGACTCATACATGCTGATACACAGCATACTTACCTGTATCCATAAGTTGGTATAGCCTGTTCTCAAACTCAAAATACGTTTAGTCAGGAGGACTTCCAAATGTTGCTGAGAACCTCCAAAAGGCCTTAGCTGTATTAGTGCCTTCTAAGCTGATAGGCCTTGCTCATATAAAAGAGAGTTGGCTTTCTATGCTGAATCCAAATATATAGGATTCATTCAGTTTAGTGTTCCCATCAAAAGATACGAGCCTGTGAAAATTTGCGTGATTTTTGGGAAAGGGGAGAAACCTCCCCCCCAAAAGTCAAAGAATCTTAAAGAAAAGCGTACCATCAGATTCAGCAAATCATAGAACCCTACTTGTAAAGATTTTAAACTCCCGTCAGCGTAAATGTAGAATTTTGTATTTTTTGTCAGAATAAAAATCACGGATGCATGTTTATTTATTCCTCTTTCTTTCGCCAGCGTGATCGCATCAATTCAAAGGCCCAAGAATGTTGGGAAAGTGCTCGTTCGAAAGAAAATAAGTTCTAGCTCCCTTTTAAAGTGACCCGAGATATTGGAGAGCCAATAGCCCCCCTCCAACGCCCGTTTTCCCTGAAAACACCCGATCCCAATTTTGAAATATTCATTTTGTTCACCATAGTTAAAAGATCGAAAAAATGTTCCTCCGGAGATAACCTGACTCCCCGCAACCTGAGGAAAGGGCTTTAAGTTATGAATTTGCCTGTTGTTTACGTATAGTATTTTTTATTTGTAAGTAAACAGGCCTTTTTAGGGGAGGGGGTATTTTCTGTGGGGGATTTTCCACAGGTAGAATTTCCCATGGGCAGGGAAGTTTCCGGGGCTGAACTAACAAGGGGGAATTTTACACCGGAGAACTTGTCATAACTCCTATACGAAATTCGTCATAATGTTTCTCTGCCGATTCAATTTTTGATGTAGAGATGTTCCGAGGAAATTGTCATGATCCCCCCATGGTGCCCGGGGGAAGGGCTATAAGTTATGAATTTTGTCTGTTGTTTACATATAGTTTCTGTTATTTGGAAGTAAACAGACGTTTTTAGGGAGGGAATTTTTGCGCAATGGGATTTTCCACGGGGAGAATTTTCCATGGGCAGGGAAGTTTCCGAAAATGAACTTATAAGGAGAAATATTACACGGGAGAATTTGCCAGAACTCTTATATCAAATTTATTTTACTTTCTCTTTGCCGATTCAATTGAACATCTAGAGATGTTTTGGGGATATTATCCGGGGTAAATTTTCAGAGAGGTTAAAATTGCCTGGGAGATCTTTTTGTGGGAGGGAGGGAGTTCCCACGGGGGAAATTTTCCATGGGAAAGTTTTCAGTGGGAGCAATTCTTCGTGGCGGAATTTTTCGCAGGAGATATTCTCCATGTGGAAATTTTTCGCGGGAGAAATTCTTCATAAGAGGATTTTCCGTGGAAGAAACTTTCCATTCGGAGGATGGGATTTCAATGAAAAATTTCCTGTTGAAGGAGTTTTCCAGCATGATTTGAAAAAGATCAAAAATTAAATGAAAGACAAGTCTTTTTTTCAAATGAAAATAGGCGTAAGAGAAATTTCTAGGCGAAATTGTCCACAAGAAAATATCTGGGGGGGAATTTTCAGCAGGGACGGATTTGTAGTGATGATTTCCTGGTATTAAATGAAAACAACCAAAAATTAATTTTTTTTTATTTTTCAACGGAAACTAGGGAGACATATTGAAACTTGAAACAAAAAGAAATCCTACCGTATGCGAGGGGAGTTACCCCCTCCTTTAAAGAGTTCCAATTATTTAAAAACAACTCCTGAAACACAAGGGCTATTTAATTAGAATAAGAAGCTTGTTTTAAAAATACTAGAAAAAATGTATATGAAGGGTATCCCTCTCATATACGGAATAATTTCTGTTCGTTTTAAGTTTTAATGCTGAACCTTACTTTCAGTTGAAAAAACCTGTTTCCTTTTTTTTTTTATTTAATCACTGAAAGGTAGAACAAATGCTCAGGGAAAAAAACATTGACATGTTGCTGAGTTTGAATAGCCAGAAGTAGTCAGTAGATCATCTTTCTTTACCCTGAGCCCGAGTAATTTCAAGTCTAGATTTCTATGATATTCACTCTTGTAAGCGAAGTTTGTTTTTATTGCTTGATTTTCTATTATTCAAAGTTTAAAAAAATTGTGCAAAATACACTTTTATTATAATTGTTGGTACTTTTCTATCAGCCTGTAAACATTCGAGAATTTGGATCTACAGGTACGGGGTAGAAACAACCGCTATGCTTGGGAAATAGATAGGATATAATAATAATAATAATAATATAATAATATATATTGAATCTATAATATGCGTACCATTCAGAATCAGGGATATCAGATGCGGATAAAGACTCATCGCTTTTAGAGGACAGAAAACGCCAAAGGAGAGAAGGATTAATTTAGGCCCGTGTAGATTCGATATCAATCATCTTTTTTCATATGTAAAAAAAATCATCATATAAAATCATCAATCATATATATAATTTGGGCTGTATATTTGCACACTAGGGGGATGGTGGGGCGGGGGTTAAGTATAGCGGGGCTGCATGCAATAAGTAACCTAACCTAAATAAACCAAAATACCAACTAAATATTTATTAAAACATAGCTACAATGTAGTTTTCCACTGAATCGAAGCTAATTGTCTCCGTATACAAACAGCAATAAACCGGTTGTTGTATGATTTTATAGATTCAGATTCTCGAGTGTGTAGTGGCTAACAGATAAGTACCCAATTTTTTTTTAACTTTACAAAGCCAAGAGTTAATCTGAATAAAAACTGATCAGAAATATCGAAATCGATTATCGAATATCGAAAGTAAAAATATCGATATTTTGATATATCGTTTGATCAAATTATCGCCCAACACTAGACAAGAGGTATTAATAGAAGTGAACTATACCCTTTTGTTTTTGCTTTCTTAAACGGCGGATCCTCTCTTTGCGATTCAAGTTGACAAATATATCATAAAATGCAACCTGTAATCATGTGGGGGCCCATCCTCTAGCCACTATTGTTTATGTTATATGTGAATAACATTTATTTGGTGCTTGCTAGGCCTCGTACCAAACTTGGCTCAAAGACAGCAGCATTCTAATCAAGCCTACGCATTAGTGAGGACAAAACATGTTTTATGGTGGTAGCTAGAAACTGGAAGTGAATTACTGATTACTTTGTTGAAACGCCACTTAATCCCGTGCTCTTAGAGTAATTATGGCTCTGAAGTTTGAGGCTTGGATTCGTATTTAATTTGCATTAAATCCTACAAATTGCCACAGAAAAATTACAGTTCCTCATAACTTAGAGCCCTATAAAAGGAGCTTTCCGCTCCTTAACGCCTCGCTCTTTATTCTAAAGTTTGACTCTGTCCCACAACTTTATTTTTTAAAACAATAAAAAACTTTAGCATAAAGAGCGAGGCGCTGAGGAGGGGCCAGCCCCTTCAATATACAGTATAATTTCTGTTCGTTTTAAGTTTTAATATCGCTTCTTACTTTCAGTTTAAAAAACCTGTTTTTTTATTTAATTTTCATTAAAGTACCAATCACGTAGAATGTTTTAGACTTTTACAGCAAGAGAATGAGTTGATACCTAAATTCTTGTTTGTGGTGATTTTTGTTTGTTTCAAGCTTGATTTGCATATTCAGTTTAAGTTTAACTTAGATTTATTGATTCATTTATATTAGTGTCTATTATATGTTTGTTTGCGTTAATTGTTTATTTAATTTCTGTTCGTTTTGGTTTCATTTATACTTTAATAGCAATACAGGTTTTTTCATTTTAGGCTTGATTTGTACATTCGAGTTAAGTATTACTTGCTTTAAGATTTTTTTATTCATTTATATTATTATTTGTTGTATGTTTTTTTCTTATGATTGTTTATTTAATTTCTGTCTGTTTTGGGTTTTATTTATTTTTTCATATTAATTTCTGGTCGTTTTGAGTTTGAATTTTAACAGGTATTTGTATCTGCTGATCTTAAGTTTAAAATGGCCTTTACTTGTCTTTGAAAAACTTCTTTTCCGGACACTTTAAAAAAAAATAATATAGAAAATAACAAAAATTATTCACTTCAATAGGTTGTAGGTTTACATCTCGATTGCAATGAATGACCAATCTAACTAGGCACGTTAGGTCTTCTTCTTTCTTTTTATGCTTTTTCTTGAAAATAGTTCCAGATAAAGACTGATCTATCTTTTTCAACTCCTGAATTATATTGCAAGCAGTTAGTGAAGGTAAGCCATTCTGGGAAGATAATTCTTGCTGCAGTTCATCCAACTGCTTTTCATTCTTCTGTAGCTCTTCAAATCTACATACTTCTTCTTCATAAGCAAAAACCACATATTTGCTATTGGCTTGTCTAGCTCTCCCTTTGCTTTGTATCTTCTGTATTACTGTGAAAGCGTTTGAATATCGAATCACCAATCCACAGTCAGCAGCATCAATTATAGAGTTCTACCATCTTCAGAGAAATACTGTGACAATCTTTATACTACACAATGAGATCCTGAACGCCAGGGAACATAGAAGCATGAGTAGCTGATAACATAGCAACTGCTTCTGAAATACCG
Organism: Artemia sp. Kazakhstan ARC1039; assembly: GCA_029168905.1. NCBI lineage: Eukaryota > Metazoa > Arthropoda > Branchiopoda > Anostraca > Artemiidae > Artemia > Artemia sp. Kazakhstan ARC1039. The sequence goes on from JAQQPU010007213.1 coordinate 27,421, forward strand.
ATGTCTTGGCACGTTTTAGTTGATCCTAATAAGCCAAAAAGCCCTTCGATCTCATCAGATTTGAAACCATAGGCAGCATAGCTGTCAATAAGAATATTGTCTTTCACTGCCCGTAACTGACGTCTCACTAAGTGTGTGTTTAAGTTAGTTAGCGTTTTAAATTCTTTTCTATATACTTGAATTTGTTGAATGAAATCGTTAAATTGAATTTGGGCGTCTTGAATGAATACTCCAATTTCGTAGGATATCTTAAATGTAATAAAACTGTCCTTTAGCTCACGTTTAGGCCTATATGAAAGACAAGGACGAAAAATCACTGCTGGCTCTAAATTTTCAAAGAATTTGGGAAAACGAATAGTGTGACTTCTATCCGACCTATTCGGGACAAAGGAGGCATTAAGTCCAAGAATCCGTGGTCTTGATTGTTCTGGACTGCTTTTGTCTTTTTTAATATATCTACAAAAGCATGACCGCCAGACGCATGATGACACTCATCTATGACTGTGCACGAAAATTCTGACATATTCAACGTTTGCCTGGAAAAAAAGAAGATGTTTCAAAAGTACGGTTAGAACAGGATTGCTCTGAACCTACAAAACGAGGCTGAAACAAGATATAACGACAACCTTAGACCTTTTCAGCTTAACGTAGTTAGGAGAGAAGTAGCATCAATAGTAGAATAGGTTGTAACAGTAAACACTGGTAGTAGCAGTAATAATTATGGTAGGTTTACATTCAACGAAAATTAAAACGATCAGTACATTTAAAAGAGTGAAACCCATACTAATATTCAATAATGAGTATCGAAAAGATTTCAATCATAATGGGCTTATTTCTGCTGCTGCCCAATTTTTCAAAATTGGAATTAAGAATTAAATCTATTATTACTTGTTGTATGTTTTTCCCTATGATCGTTTTTTGAATCTCTGGTCGTTTTGAGTTTGAATTTTAGCTGGTATGTTTATCTGCTGAGCTTAATTTTAAAATGGCCTTTACTTTTCTTGAAAAACTTATTTTTATTAAATTTTTTAAAATTAATTAGAATAAATAGCTCTGGTGAAAGTACAAAACAAAACTTTAGCGTCTAATATGCCCTAGTTAATGACTAGGGCGCGAACCTGTTCATATACGTAATAATTTTGGTTCGTCTTAAATTTTGATGTTGCTCTTTACTTTCAATTGAAAAAATAGTTTTTATTTAATTTCTGATCGTTTTTTTAAGTAATGCTAGGAAATTTGGCCCTTCCTCCATGTAAACTTCCCCCGTGGAAAGATTTTCCCACCCAACACCCGGCCACCTACCCGACACACCCGTGTGTTCGGGTGTGTGTGTTTGTGCGTGTGTGTGTGTGCGTGTGTGCGTTGCGTGCGTGTGTGTGTGTGTGCGTGCGTGCGTGTGTGTGTGTATGTGCTTGTGCGTGCATGTGTGCGTGTGTGTGTGTATTTTTGTGCGTGTGCATTTGTGTGTTCTGTGACGGTCTTGAGGCTGGTTTTCCTGCCTAGCTTTTGGGGAGTAGTAAAGTACCTCTGTCCCTCCCCAAGTTCAAATTTTAGGTCTAGTTGACTTCCTCACACAAAATTTCAATGAAAGTTTTATTTCCAATCCTTCAAACCAATCCCCGGCTAAAGTGCGATCAAACACTACTTATTCGCTTAAAAAGACGTTCATTCGTCAAAGTAGCAAACGCAAAATATGTCTACCCTGCTCAAATGGGGGGATTATTGTTTTGTTTGTTGGTGAGGGGAATATTAGGAGAATTTATACCATAGTTTTAGGGGGGGACTTCATGTTACGGGGGATTATGGCAGTGGGTCAAATAGGCAACATATGTCAGTGACCATTATTGAGTCAAAATTAGATTACATAGATTCAGATTCCTTAGGGAACGGTTGGAGACACAAGGACTACTTATTCTGAGAAATGCTAACACGAAGAGATAAAATTAGAAAGTAATGTATTTATTTTTACTCACGTTTGTGGTACAAGGTTCAATCAGGAATATCAAATTAATGGCACTTCAATTCACTATTATAGTACTATGGTAAATTGCACACTGAGAGATAGGTTCTAACACGGGTCTATTTAAAATTTGAGTTCAACATTTGATTTAAACATAATAAAAGGGTCACATAAGTCTGGTCAAAAATTACTCACAAGTCTCATCTAGGCTGGTTAAAAACTGCAATAAGACTCCTCTAGACTAATTAAAAATTGTCATCTGACTTGCGTAAGACTCTAGTAAGACTAACTCCAAAACTGCAGATCCTTGCTATTATATTGTCCAAATTTTGTCGAGGGTTACATTAAGGCGTTACTAGAAATATGTTACCCGTGTTCCTATTGGCTCGAGAAATACATAATTCCATTAAAAGGATATGATTCGACTTTCTTATACTTTATGGCTACCAGCTGGACCTCTCGGAATTTTTCCTGTCAAACAAAGTATTACTTTATATTACCTAGTGTTAATTACATGTCACTTAGTTCAAGATTATTCACAATTTATTGAGATGAACTTTGTCTCAACAACATAGTAATATTGTTATCGAACTATTTATTGCTAATTGCTTGTCACCCAGTTCAAGACAACGTGTAATTTATAACGATGAGACATAGTTTCAGACAAAGCGAATCGAATGCATTTAATACATTGTATCTCTTTTAGCTATTTTCTCGTTAATAAATCCTGCGTTCCCTTGACATTTTGGTGACTTAAGTTCCTAAAATGAACTACATAATTGACCACCTGTCGTGCAATATTTAATTAAACTGAACTTCATCTCATGCTTCTGTGACTGTTTATCTTTTTTGCTTCAAGATTTAGTGTTTGCAATTAGACATGTGTATTGTTTGCACTTGAAAATATTTTTCAAACTTTGTTGCAGCTGGAATACATTGTATCTTTAATAGCTATTTGTAAATTGCATGACAGGACGTTACTTGATTGACTTCCTTTTATGGGCTCATGATTTTAGGTTAATAGTTTAAGCAGTTAAATTTTACATACACGTTTTTTAAATGGAAGGGAAAAGTTTAAAAGATATCTTGAGATTTTTCTGGATTTTGATCCCGTTACACTATACATGAATTTTGAAGATCCTGGTCTCTTTTTAACCTAATATATTCTCTTTTTAGGAGAGAGTTATTAACAGTATGGAGTCTCGCCAGCTGTTGCTAGTCAATGAAGTATCGAGTGACGAAGAAAAATGTTCTACGTTTTTAAAAACAATTCCAATTACATTTTGCACAAGTTCTTGTACAAGCGGTAAATCTACCGCTGATGCATATGCGGAACTATGCAAATTATGGGATTTTAGTATCGAAAATGACCCAAACTTCAGAATTTGGTCGGGTCTTGAAATACCTAGAAAGACTGATAGATCAAGTTGGATGCTTGCTGATTTGTCATTAGGTAGTTTTGTGAATGAGCAGACTTTTGAAGAAGCGGTTGTCCTTCAGTATCCTAAAGTCAAAATGATGTTGCATTTAAATAATAACCGAACCTTGAAAATCAAAATCGATGGAAGTGAATATAACCGAAAAATCATAATCAGCATTTCAGGTGTTCTTGACTTTGCATTGCTTTATTCGACTAAAAAAGGAATTATTAAGCTGTATCTACCATATACACAAGTACCAACTTTGGTGTCGTGTAGTGAAAAAAAAATGAGTATTTGAATTTAGATTTTATATCCAGATGAATCACATGATCGAAAATTTCTCAGTGCTTTTGTGGATAACACAGTTTTAGCCCTGTCGTTAGAAGAAAACAACTCTAGAAAGGATACATGTGACTCACTAAGAGCCATTTTGAATAATGCTGACAACTTTCCTATTAGAGTAAACGATTCTTGTGTTGGAGTAGTGTCTTGTGACCACGATGATGTATATGATTATGACAATTATCTAGAAGATCAAAATTGTTTATGGGATTTATTTTTGACAGCTTCTGCTTAGACCAAAGATGTTTTTTCGCTTGCTTGGAATTTGTCTGTCGTCAAAAGTCACAAAACTGTTGCCCTTTCCAAAACAGCTCTGAGAAAAATATTGGTAACTTTGGCTAGCACAAACTATTCAAAAGAAACTCAAATGGCATTGAATTTATATGTGGTCACTGAAATGCATTTGCATTACTGGTTTGACTATGACTCCATATTAAAGACCAGCGGTGATATTGTTTTACATAGTAGTGTAAGAGACGTTCTGAACGACAATAATTTTCTTGTTGGCTGTATTGCTGTATCTCCAACAAAAGTAGTATACTATCCAATGATGTCTGTTAAGATGAATAGACTGTATATAAAATTTTTCAATTACCAATTTGTTATTGTTAACTTTCGTGATGAAAATCTAAGGAAGCTTCAAGGTAAAAATCCTTTGACTTCGTGAAGTATGTGCTAAATAACGGGCTTGAATTGAACAACAAAGTATATTATTTTTTGTGTGCTAGCGCCAGTGAGCAAAGAAGCCACAAGGCTACCTTTATGGACTGCAATGCCATAGAAGATGCGTCGAAGTTGAGGAGTAAGATAATTCTGAACCAGCACGAGTTCGATTCCATTGCTGAATATTTATCGAGACTTAGCCTATTTTGCACTTCCATTATTCCCACCTTTGATGTACTTCCTGAAAGATGGGCTTTTGTCAATGATATATTTGCGAATAACGGTGATTTTATTACAGAGGGATCTGGATTAATAAGATTTTCTATGGCGTGCCGAATTGCTGATCTGCTTCAATGTAGTGACATCAACTATAAAAAGAGCTAGAGCAAAAGGGAATCATGCTATGGTTAGGGATTTCTTTAAGAATATGCTAAAGACACTGAAGGAATTCCTCCTTAAAATATCATAAACTATGATGAGGCAAATCTGACTGATGAGCCAGGGAAGAAAAAAGTGATTGTGAAACGTGGCACGAAGTATCCAGAAAAGGTTATGAACTCCTCAAAAGCGAGTGTTTCGCTAATGATGACAGCAAGTGGTATAGTGCTGCCTCCCTATGTGTGCTACAGGTTAAAAACCTCTACTAGTTTTTCGAAACGTTTAGACAACGTTCTTACGATTTGAGAATAAAAATGAGACGACGAGTGGGTTTAGTATCATTTTTCACTCATTTCAAGACTTTCTGCAATAATAAACAATTCAGTATAGGTACACCATGCTCCGCTCCAAATATCAGGAAGCCCTACTCGATGGGTTAGCAAAACATTCTCATGGAAAGTAATATGATAATATGTTTAAGAGGTAATTACTTGGCAAAAAAAAAATGTCCTAATCCAGCAATTGAGACAAATGTGCACTTGAACGAGGTTTTGACCTTACTCATCTATCAGACTACCTAGGACGAAACAGTATAACCGAACCATCAACCAAATAGAAATGTCCTAATCCATGCAAAGTCGTCATCAATAAATGTAAGTCGTTGTAAATTTACAAGCAAAAGCACCTTAAATCTAGCGAAATATTTCCAAGTAGAACCTTCCATTAGGGCTCATCAGAAGAAATACCACGTGCCTTAACGGGTTTCGAGGCTTTACGTAACTAAAATTTCTTTCCGATGTAGAGTACATAGAAACATGGTTTAGCTCTGCTATTGCCACGAACATCCCCAGTACCGTAAAAACACCTAACAAGGGACGCAGCCCAATCAAGGGACATTTTTCCAGGAAAGTTGCTTAGGCCAAGATATGTGGAAAAGTTTTTAGGATACTGCCAAACTAAAATTACCGTCAGTAAGCCTATTCATTTTTACATAGAATTGTGCCATATTTTGTTTAACTTAGTGTTTTTTTATGTTTAAAGAGAAAATAAAAAGCAAGAGTGGGTAATTTTTTTATTTTTTTAGGCCTGGAAGTGTTGTCTGCTGCTACAACTGGACGACTGAAGCGGAGCTGAGAGCTAGCTAGACGGATAGCTATATTGTCAAGGATGACTGTAACCAATTTTCCAAGGAAAAGGTTTAGTTTCTAATTTTTTTTTTATTTTTTACTAAAATCTGTCTTTTTCAGGTTGGAAAGTGCTTAATCAAGAGACATGAGCGTAAGAAGAAAGCAGGTGGACATGGATGCCCTAGAATGTGCTCTAGCCGCTGTTGACGACGGAATTTCTTATAGAGAAGCTGGTGATAAATTTGGCATCCCAAAAAGTATTCTCTATAGACATCATAGTGCAAGAAAAAAGGTTCATAAAATCTTAAAGATGGGAAAAAAGAGCTAGAGCAAAAGTGAATCATGCTATGGTTAGGGATTTTTATTTTTAGGAATATGCTAAAGATACAGAAGGAATTCCTCCTCAAAATATCATAAACTATGATGAGACAAATCTGACTGATGAGCCAGGGAAGAAAAAAGTGATGGTGAAACGTGGCACGAAGTATCCAGTAAAGATTATGAACTCCTCAAAAGCGAGTGTTTCGCTAATGATGACAGCAAGTGGTATAGTTTTGCCGCCCTATATGTGCTACAGGGCAATCCATTTGTATGATGCCTGGACCATCGGCGGCCCAACCGGTGCAAGGCACAACAGAACGAAGTCTGATTGGTTTGACGACGTCACTTTTGAAGATTACTTCAAAAAGATTATTTTGCCCTGCTGTCGTCGGCTATCTGGGAGAAAAGTACTGATTGGTGACAATCTATCATCCCGCCTGTCCCCAGATGTAGTCAGATTTTGTGAGGAAAACAACATTCTTTTCAAGTTCCCTTTACCAAACGCAACTCATCTTCTACAGCCACTTGATGTTGCATTTTTGCTCCTTTCAAACGGAAGTGGAGAAAAATTCTAGACTGACGAAAACTGCGGTGAACTTCAAGACAGTCTTGTTTCTTATCTCAATGAAATCAGGTTTGGTCCTGAGGAGCCCTTGGATTTGGCAGATGGAAACAATAACGAAGCAGGCCGTGGCAGAAAAAGGCTAACGGTGCCTGCCGGTCGGAGTGTCAGAGGAAGGGATACTGGCACAGCCGGGGAACAGTCATCTGAAGAATCAGGTTCCGAGTGCTCAATGCCGGTAGACACACCAGTCGATCTCCCACCTAACACACAGTCACGTTCTGCCAAAGAGAAGAAAACGGCTAATCCTAGGAAAAAGAAAACTCGTGCGTGTGGTCAGAAAATCTGCCAAACAAGCTTGGCGCAAATCAGAGACAAAGTGATAAAGACAAGCATTTCCAGCAAAGAAAATGATGACGACCTAGTGACCTATTTTAACAAAGACTGTAGCACCAGTGCTTAACTTGAGGATTACAATTTGCAAGGCTCAGGTTCTTCTGACTCGGGCACAGAACCAGAAGTTGACAGAGAAGAATTAGAAAGAGACGCCAAATTGACTATTTGATCCTGGGTTATAGTGAGCTTCCAGGACCCCAGTGACACTCGGAAGAACAAAAGTCAGAAGCTTTACATTGGGAGAGTAAGTGAAGTGCAGCATGGGAAAGTCACGGCCGAATATGTAAGGAAGACCACCTCGCCTTACTTTGCATTCCCGGCAAAGGAGGACAAGGCCACGTTCAGAAAGTCTGACATTATAAAATGTCTCCAGTCTCCAGAGTTGACTCATACAGGGGCTCTGAAGTTCCAAGATATTGGAAGTTTTCAAATTAACTAGATCAGTGCCTAAGATAATTTATGTGATTCAAAGTGCATAAGATACCGTAATTAATGTTATTCTCCGCATTTAACGTATTTTTTTCAAGCTCGGTGGGAAACTACATTGTAGCTATATTTTACTTAAATATTTAGTTGGAATTTTAGTTAAGTTAGGTTGTATTTAATGTAATGCGGTCTGGACAGCTCCCTTCCATAATTCTTTGTTGTAGTCTCCATAATTTTGTTACTAAACTATTATATTTTCATCATATTTTGGTACATTTCATTATGATTAACCCAACTTCACTTCTTGAGTGTGGTGACTATAAGACACAAGTACCGTAGTAACAGAGCAAACATTAGTTTGATCTGATTTTAATTTAGCTTTTTTCGCTTACATTTGAGTCAGGAGGGGATGCTGTAATCAATTTTTCCCCCGCATCGCCAACCCCAGGAACGGCTTTTAATGGAGGGGGATTGCGGTCAATGTTGTTGGTCACATCTCATGGAAACATCTAATAAAATAATAGTAGTACTACAAAATGTATTTTTCCAAATAACATGGTAGCTTTTTTTAACAATCCAACCACCCTCAGATGGTTGCTGGTATAATTTTAGGATATACAAAAAAAAATAGAACAGAGTAATTATTACTTCATATTTGCAGCGATTTACTATTAATCAGAGTATCATGCTTCCTTCTATTGTTACCCACATAGGCTATATTGGAATATATTCAAACAATATTTGAATGTATATAATATTGATCCGGTACTGGCTAAAAGTTCTAAGTCTGCCAGAAGATAGGTTAGCAAAAGCAGCTTATACGGAGATGCTACGGTCGAAACGTAAAAGATCGTGGCCGTATTAAATAAAAAAAATGTTTTAGATGGATTAGGATTATCATATATTCGGAATGAGGGGCTAGGACCCTCAGATCAGGGGGAGCCGTTTTTGGCTATGATTATAGAAAGAATAAAAGACTAGGAAGTCCAAATGTGGACCCAGGCAGTAAAAACATCTGCAACATTGAAGTTTTATTCCCATGTAAAAGGGATATTTGGATTTGAATATTATTTTAAACTAGGATTACCGCTGGAGACATTGAGGACTTGGTTTCAGATCCGAGCGAATTGCCTGCCACTAAAAAATAGAAAAAGAGTATTTGAAAGAAAAAGGGTGGCCCCAGATGCAGATTACTCTTGCCCCAGATGTAACCTAGGTATTAAGGATGTGGCCCATATTCTCACCGAGTGCCAGCAACTTTCTCTATTAAGGGAAAAGTATAATGAGGGTGGTAACTTGGAGTTTCCGGGGATCCTGAAAACGACTGTAAAAAGGACAATCAGGCTGTTATATAAATATGTAAATGAAGCGTTGACATCAATGAGTAAAAATTGATATTTATGTTATTTTTCTCGTGGAGTGTAATTAAGAATACTGGTCTGTATGGCCTGTTTTTTTTTGGCTTATAATAAATTATTATTATTATTTGGTGCTTACATGTTATAGCGACCACACCAAAGAAGTTAAGTTAGGTTAATCATAGTGAAATATGCCAAAATGTGATTGAAAATATAATACTTTAGTAAAAAAAATTATGGAAAATACAACATAGAATTATAGGAAGCAGGACGGCCAGAACACATTATATCTAATACCTAAATTAGCCGCCTCTATATATTAAATATTTAATTAAAATATACCCTCAAAGTAGTTTTTCTCGCTCAGGCTAGGCTGATTATCTCCGAGTGAAGACAGAGAACGGATTTCATTACAGATCAAGAACAAAGTGTGGTCGTTATAACACGTAAATACCTAATATACTGATCTCGTAATTATATTGAAATCTTAGCGGACATTGTTTCATCAGGTCAAGAATGTGACACTAAATTTATTGATTTCACTTTTGTTGGTTTGACATTACGAACAAACTGTAGATGAGAAATAAGTGGGGGAAAATCAAACATACAATATCTACAAAGTTAGTTTCTCAACTGGGACTGTAATCAGTCTAGGCATTAGATCCGATTTTAAAGTACCAAGGACACCTAAAATGAAAACTAATTCATTAAATTGGTCAAGTGCAAACTTACACAGCCATATACGTCTTAAATTAGTGTGAAAAACCGATAATTCATTTTTTAAGGAGATAGATCACCAGTTGAGATAATGTATTCCAATACATAAGTTCGTAGCCAATTTCAAAAATAAAAAACGTGTGCTGATAAACAGCAGAAAATGAGCAAAAAATAAATAAATCAGCATATAGCCTTAGAAAGTGTTGTTTTCTTGTATGTTCGGGTAAAACAGAAATCGGAACCTAGTTCAGCAAAGCTCTTTTCTTTGAAAAATAGGAATGCTTCTTGAAAAGAGCTTGGCTAGACTAGGCCTGGTCTTGATGTTACTAGGATTTTTGGCATTCCAGGATCTTTTAACCATGAGGCAGTGTAAAGGTAAACATTAATGATTCTAAAAGAAAGTATCAATATATAGGCTACCCTATTGGTAGTTTTGCAGACCTAATGACTTCCACTGATAGCCTACCTTATGTAGGCTAAGGTAAGACACCTAGTAGGCTGTGTGATTTGCTTGAATATTTTGATATAAATCTACCTCATAGTTACTATATAATAGTAGCATATACCTTTTATGCTTTTTTTATATTAGAAATACAAATTACTTGGGTGAGCACTGTTTGACTTGGCCTATTAAAGTCATTGGTTCTTTATACTCTAAGCAATAAATATTGTCTTTACTCTTATATACAAAGCACTATAAAATCAAAACAATAGGCAATATTGTGTTTCCTTTAAACATGGAGAATGATAAACATGGACATTGTCTGTTGTGAGTCAGCCCAAAAATCTTAGTCATCTCTATTGTAGTTCAAGTAGACTTTCCAAGTAGGCCTGTCCGCCTAGAGTCTAAGGCCTTTTGACCAAGTTTTAGGATTAACATGACCACTAAGTCACCTGGACTTGCAGTCCTCAGTCAGAAAACCCAATCTATAAGCCAAGACAGTTACACTAAAACAGAATTAATTGAAAATTGGTTGACTGAAAAGTTGCCTGGCCTTGTGTGCAAACAAGTGGCATAGGGTCTACCTGCCTAAAGTCTTAGACAGGCAACCCAGTTTATAAGCTCAGACAGTTACATTAACACAAAATTCATTCAAAATTGGTTGACCCAACAAGTTGCCTGGATTTGCAGGTGAACAAGTGACATAAGGTCTGCCTGCCTATAGTCTCATGCAAGGGCAGCTGAGTTTTAGGACTAACATATGACCATCAAATTGCCTGGACTCACAGGCAAACCAGCAACAATAATAATAATTGATTGAATTTTCAGAACATATATCCTATAGGCCTTCAAAAAATTATGGGTATTTATTAGTGAAAAGGATGCCACACTGTTATACTAAAGCAATGCAGGAAAAAAAGGTACTGTTCTAATATCTGGGGAACATGCAAGAAGTGAAGTTTGGTTAATGCTAGTGAAATAAAACAAAATAGGATAAAAATATAATAGTTTAGAAACTAATTTTGGCTGTATATTTGCACATTAGGAGGGTGGGGTAAAGCATAGAATATAATAAATACATAACCTAAACTAACCTAGGTACCTTTTTTCCTCCTAAACCCCAAAAAACTAAAGCTTGAATATAGTTCCTGGAGTGAGAAACCCCTTGTTTATAGAGCATAAGATAGGAAATTACTGGGTAATGTTATCTGTTCTTGGCTTTTCTCAAGTTGCATTCTTGCATGTTGCCCATATATTAGAACAGTACCAAAAAAAATTTAGTGGAACAAAACAGGAATTATATTAAGAACAAAATTAGAGAGTCATGGCTTCTCTGAATGACAAATGTTGATTAAATAAAGCAATACTATTAGATCATTATCTGTCATTGTTGTTATGTAATATATATTATTGTATTATGAATCATATACCAATATATTATTGTATTGTTTGTACTTGCCATTGTACACTGTTTATTCTAATTCAGCATTAGGCCACATAATTTTGGGGTGCCAATTATGTGAGGGGGGAGCAGTTGCCTCAGTTAGACTTTGAGAAATACCTTCTTATTTCTATTTTGCTACTTTTTATTTTATCATGGCTAACTGGTTATTTTTGCCCCATTTACATTTTGAGGATTGGAATCACTGACATAATTACCAGATACAAATCATCAGCACAACTGGGTTATATTTTGTTTAATGATGAGCCTGAATAAAAGACTCTTACTTAGTTACTTCATAATAAATAAGTTATTATGGTTATTAGACTTTGAAGTTGATACCACGAGCCTATGCTTTACCCCCCCCCCCCCCTCCTAATATGGAAATCTATAGCCTAAGTCAGCTTCAATCATTAGTCAGCTACATATGACCTATTTTTCTCCTTAGCCAGTTATTTAGAAAAGCAAATTTTTGAGCATAGGGTTACTAGGTTTCTATGGGCTGTTCTGAACCTTCTAGCCCCTTCAGGGCTCAAAATTAATAGTCCCTGTAAAGTGATTATTTAATTATAAAAGAGCATGAAAAATACTCATTATTTTGAATTGTGCTGAAACGCTAAATTTTGTTGAAAACTGCAGTCTAGGCTATGTACCAAAAATATGGTGTTGATTTATAATTCAGGGTATATTTTTCACCATTATGGAGGGAGGGAGGGGG